>MU831768.1:0-107772 GCA_029204225.1 Diphasiastrum complanatum
ATTTTTTTTGTATAAGTGGCAATTGTGCCATGCCTTGCGACAGGCTTTCTCTGCTGCTAATGCATGTACTGCCATCAATTTGGTTTCACATAGTTTATGCAAAGCTTCATGACACATTTGTAAGGATTTTGAATCATCCAATCGTTCCATTGCTGCTATGCGAAAGGATGGTACTAAAAATTCAACCGACATAACTGCATCTTGACCACAAACCTGTTGAAATGGTGTCTGATTTGTACTAACTTTGTAAGCAGTTCTGAATGCCCATAATGCTACATGAAGTTTATGTTCCCAATCAAAACGAGTTGCTTCAATCATTTTTGTCATTGGAAGATTCAGCTTGTGTCCATTACCCCTTGGATAATACGGAGTACTAAACTGATGTATAATGAAAAAGTCTTTCAACAAACACTTTACCGTTTCATTAACAAAGTGTGTTCCATGATCACTTACGATCTCGATAGGACATCCAAATCTAACAATGATGTGCTCATATAGGAACTTAGCCGTAGACTTAGCATCGACAACTCTATCTGCTTTTGCCTCGACCCACTTGGTCATATAATCTATTACTACGATGATATATCAAGCTTGAGATCGTCTTGCCATAGGATGAATAGGACCAACATAGTCAAGTTCCCATTTATCAAACGGTGCTCGCGATAGAACCGGATGTAAAGGTTCATAATTTTGCTTCGTAGGATGTCGTGCTCATTGACGTACATCACATGAGAATATAGTTTTCAGTATCCTTATGAAGTATCAGCCACCAACACCCTGATTGTAAAAGTTTTCAAATAGTGATATATGCTGAAAAATGTCCACCTCCCATCCCATCATGTGAAAACATGATTAGTTCAGGTACTTCATGGAATAAAATGCATCTTTTCAAAATATTTTATTCCATGTCGATACAAGTGGCCCGCAATCAATTGATAACGTTGTGCCTTAAGAATCAATTGTTTCTTTTGTACTTTTGTTAGAGAGTCGTTAGGTTGGCCTAACATTAGATATTCAACGATATCTGCTGCGCCCACTCAGGTACTACTTCAACATAAAACAACACAACATCTGGAAGTTCATCATCCACTTTACTGTTAACTAGTGCTGACTCGATTCTTGAAACATGGTCAACAAGATAATGCTGTTTACCTTTTCAAACCACAACTCGAAAATCAAATTCGGTCAATAGTAGTAGCCATCTTCCAATATGTCCCATGTTACACGTTTTGTTTACCAAATAAAGTAACGGCTGATGATCGGTATAAAATAAAAAATGCATCGCCATTAGATAATGTAAAAATTTAATGGAAAAAACCATGGCGAACACTTCTCATTCTGTTGTCGAGTAATTCATCTCAAGATCTGTAAGCCGTCGACTTGCAAATATGATAGGATAGTCTTTCTTGTATTCACCTGGCTGCATAAAAACCAATCCAATATCATATTTTGATGCATCAGTATGAATATGAAATTCGATTGTCTAATTTGGAGTTTGTAGAATCGGTGCAGAACCTAAAGCTTTCTTCAATTTCTCAAATGCTTCTAACACCTCAGTCGTCCAAATAGGTACAATGGTCAACTTTATATAGGTCATTCTAAATTCGCAAAAAAAAGAATGAATATTTGATAGAAGTTTGCATGACCCATAAAAATATATACTCCTTGAATTGTTCTTGGTGGTGGTAGCTCCACAATGACTTTGATTTTGGAATAATCCGTAGCGATGCCATGTCTTGATATTACAATATGTCCAAGACAACTCCATGAGTAACCCAAATTTGACACTTTTATGGATTAAGGAGATTTGGTACTTGCGACAACATTCAAATACTTTTTTAAAATGATCCAGGTGGTCTATATCGGCACTATGAACTCCGATATCATCCAAGTAAATTTCAAGGAATTTCTGCAAGTAGTCTTTGAAGGCAAACTGCATCACTCTTTGAAATAAACTAGGTGTATTACAAAGTCCAAACGACATAACTTTATTAGCATAAGTTCTCCATTCCTTCGCCAAAGCTGTTTTATGACGATCCATAGGTGCAATCTTGACTTGGCTATAACCATTGAATCCATCCAAAAAACTGTAGGCTTTCTCTCCAGCAAGGTGGTCCAATATGCTTTCTAAAAAGGGTTATGGAAAGTGATCCTTTCACATCAGTTTATTCAAAGCTTTGAGGTTAACACAAATTCTCATCTTTCCACTCTTCTTAGGAATGAAAACTATTGGAAAAACCCATTCAGTATGTTTGATCTTGTAAATGAATCGGCTTCAAGTAATCTCTATAATTCTTTTTTAATAAGATCAGTAACATTTGGATTACAACAATAGAATCTTGTGACTTTTGGAACTGCATCAGGCATCAAGGGTATTGTATGCTCAATCATTGATGTTGGAATTCCTTTTAGATCCTTATATGTCCAAGAAAAACAATCTTGATATTTAATCAACAACTTCCTTAGCGCTTGAAACTGCTCTAGGGTAAGTTGTGTTCCAGCTTACACAATCTTTTCTGGTTCTCCTGGTTCAGCAAGATTCATAGGCTGTGTCCTCGCTGGTCCATCGTAAACCTCTTTCATTTCTAGTACTTGCTCTTCTGGTTCATGATAAGCTTTTGGTAACATAATGACAACATCATCCAAAGTATAGGCATTTGAAATGCTCTGGCATATCATGTTGTACTTTTTTTATTGTTTCTCTTGAAAAGGATTGACCTTGGATCTTTGTTCAGCTTTCCTGGCAGGAGCTGTTCAAGGGGGTGATGACTTTCTAGAAGACGTGTTCTTCTTTGAAAGTCACAACTAGAAAACTCTGTGTTTATCCACGCAGAGTATCCATGCGAGACTCGACACTTAGTCAATTTTCCAAAATTTTGTTTGTGTGGGACATCCACACGTGGATTATCCATGCCAATTTTTTTTTGAACATGCCTCCGGCCAGTCTACTGGTGTTTTTCTGACACGACGTCAAAAAATTTATGCGCGTGGATTATCCACGCAAAATTGAATTTTGAAAATTCCGGCAACTTTGTGGGAGGGAAGGTTGGCGGTGCCAAAAAGCAGTTTTGGCGTGGATAATCCACGCGTGGATTATCCACGCAAATTTCAGTTTGTTCACTGGACGAGACCGAAAGTTAAAGATATCCACGTGTGGATATCTTCTGTGTGGATTATCCACTCATTTTTGTTTTTTGTTTTTTGCATGTTGATAATGACATGAAATTAGCTAAATAAATATATCTCTAAAGTGAATTATATTATGATTAGGCTATACATATATATTTTTCTTCTAAAGTGAATTATATTATGATGAGATTTTTTTTTTTTGCATGTTCATAATGAAATGGAATTAGTTAAATAAATATTTTTCTAAAGTGAGTTATATCATGGTGTTTAGGGTCTACCCTTATGGCACTCTACCTAATCTCATATCCGAGATCATTTGATATGGATTGAGAGCTCATTTTGTACTTACTTCGAGAGATTATCAAGAGATGGTGATTTTGGCAAGTTTGCTCTTTAATGAGAAATTGATGAATGTTGAATGTGATATTTTTTGTGTCTTATGAATAGATCTGAATCTGAACAAAGTATTATACTTTCCACGTGTGTGACAGAATGTGAAGATCAATTATTTCTAGTTTTATTCTGGTGTTCAAAAGCCTTTGCCAATTAGATGCAAAACAGGTTGAATTGTGTGCTAGTTTTCTGTCTATTAGATATAAGTGAAACCTTTGATGCTTTTTCAAGGTTTTAGTATCCGAATGAGGTTCATAACCTTTGATTTTAACATGGTATCAGAGCCCAAATGCAACCATCGAGGCTCAAATACAAGGAAGAAAGAAGCAATTACAAGTTGATGATTGTTTAATTTTTATTGCAGTACATGATGCATTGTTTGAGATACTTGTAAAATTATTGATCCTCCATCAAAGATACAAAATGTTACTGTTTACAAATGGGCCTTTAAGATCAAACTTAATCAGGATGGTAGTGTGAACAATTATAAAACAAGACTAATTGCCAAGGGATATGCTCAATTCAAGGGGATTGACTATGATGAAACACTTGATTTTGTCATAGTTTGTGGTGGTAATTTCATTAACTCACATGCTTTTACAGATTTACTGCCTTCGCAGCATTTGTTAAAAAACGAGAATTTTCTTGGAACATGAAGCCGTACATCTATCTTCACTGACATTATCTCCAAAAAAATGGGATTGAAGTCAAACTATGTCTATTATTTTCACTTACTTGACCATAAATGAGACTCTATTTTGGCTAAATAACAATCATTTGAAAGCATTGCAAGAATCAATTTCATTCAGAATGTCATGAAATGGTGTTCTAATGTCATGAATAATGGAGCGCACATGGTTAAGCTCCTCCTTAGTTAATGTCCAAGGTACTTTTGGAGCATGATCTTCACCATCCTTTATCCAATATTCTTTTTTGGTGTTTGATTCTTTTAGGTCATGCCTTGCAGCAATGGTATCTTTTTCACTAATCATTTGAAAGCACTACAAGAATCAATTTCATTCAGAATTGAAATAATCAATTTTTATTTAGAATTACAAGAATCAATTTCATCAGCAACAACATCTTGTAATTCATCTCCTCTTAGATGATTTTCATTATCACTCTCACTTTCAAAAATTATTTCATCATCATGACTATTGAATTTCTATTCTCAACATCTATAAAAGTGGGTGCTTCAAGTATGGTTTGCTCATTACATATATTTGTTGATTTTTTCTCGAATGCTAGTGTTCGTAGGACACCAACTTTATTTGTTTGCAAGGATTTATCAGATGAGACTTTGTCAGATCTCATGGATCAAGGCTGGGATAGTAAAACAAATAATAACATAGAATGCAGGATTAAAAAGTCTTCAATGATCTTTCGTTATCATATCGAAAAGCAAATGCTCAGTCTCACATTTAGCTATCAGAGATACAAGAAAATTGAAGGTACATGGCTACCACTGGATCAAGACTTTGAACTAAATGGTCACACAAACCGAATGGAGATAAGCATTATCTACAATGAGGAATATTTGACTATGCTTGAGGTGGAAGAACATTGGAAGCTTGATTTTATTAGAACAGAGCTCATGCTATTACAAACCAATTTAACAACATATTTCAGATTTATCATCAATGGAAGACTCGTAAGTACTTTATGTTTATTGTCAATGTTTCAAAATAGTACAAAATAATTGAAAATGGCATCATTTACAATTGCACATTCACTAATATTTGTCATGTCACAGATGCGAAAAAGACAGGAGCTGATAACGTGCTGCAAAGATCTACCTACAACAATCACCATTGTGGTAGAACAATAGCTTCAAATAAAGTTTAGTAAAAATCTGTGTATAGACGCTTTGGGCATCAGTACATGTATTTTGTGCTCCCAAATTCATAAAATGGAGCAACATTTGATACATCAATGTATATTTTTCTATGAATTTTATACATGTGCAATCTATTTCTATTCTATGCTATCTATTGTTCTTATCTTTATCTAGTATAATTACATCATCCATTGCACCATCATCAACAATCGGAGGCTGAACCTTTGCACCATCATCAACAAAATAGAAAACTTATCATGATTTCAAAAATAAGAATAAACAAAATTAATTACCTTAGAAATATCAACATCTTCTTGAAGGTTGAACCACTCAAAAAATAACTTTGCATTATATAATGTGTACCACCCACAATTGAATGAATAATTTTGCTGGGGTGACTGCAAAAAAATTCAGCACACAAGAAATCAATTAAGAAACAGAATGAATTAGAATGAAACAAATACATTAGAATACTGATTTCAAAATGTAGTTAAGAAAGACAGAATTTACCTCCAAACTAACGATCTTCCAGTCCACTGAATGGGGAACATCTGTTGGAATACATTTACTTAAATATGGCAAGTATATATGTGTATTGCTAGCCGAGTTCATCTTGACACAAAATCCTTTAATAGAATTATCTACAGATAGATCTCTTAATAGAGATCAGGTTTTGTGGGGTCAAAGATATCTCGTAGTATAGCCCTTCCGCATGTCAACAAAGGTTAGATCACTGGATAGGTGCCTAACTATGCATAGATGCTACTTTTAGTTAATTTCCTACTTTCTCCCTTAACTCTACTCACCACTATACTACTCCTCTTTAACTCTACTCCTCTACACCTACATTCATCATCGTTTTGGTTGAAGAGAAGGAATGGAGAAGAAGAGATTGAGAAGAGAAGAGAAAGAGAGAGATAGAGAGTGAGGGTGGAGGTTAGCTCAAATGCTCCTTATGCTTGCTAATGGAAAAACATTCAGTATGGCAAACAATAATCATGAAAATAGAAAGCAATGGAAAACACAATCAAGAGCAATAGCAAGTAGTGAATAGCAAATGAGGATGCTTCTCTTCCAAAAATGGTAGAGTTTCCTCCTTCTCATGAAGCATGGAAATAGTTACAAATGGTGCCTTTTATAAGATGGGGAAGGCCCTTGCCCCTCAATCTTATTGGCTAATATTCACAATGATCCTATCCATTCATCTTGGACCCAACTTGATCCAAGGGTCCACAAAAAGTACATTAGAAATCACAAGATTCATGTGAGTCCCAATTTGGACCCAACTCTAAAAAGTGATCTGTAAGTTTAAAAATGACATTGGGCCTTTAGTTTTATTTTAATTACAAGGCCCAAGTCAAGTTTATTTTATTTACAACTTCAATTGCGTGCTCATTTGGCTATGGGCTTATACACGTAGGATGCCATGCCGTCGCAACACATTTTATTGGAGGATTTATTTATTTACACTTTGTTGAGAATACCCCCAACAAGACCCACGGCCTAAAGTAGTGCCGGTCCCTCGGCACTCTGCCGGTTTAGTATAGCGTTCTCTTGGACCGCCTCTGGTGGATGAGATAGCCTGTAACGTCTTCCATGAAGTTGAGATGGTCCAGTTTCTTCGAGTCCTTTGGCGTGTGGAAGGACTTGTGGACTCCTGTCAGCCATTCCTGATCCACCCATGCTTGGAATCGTTTCGTCCAGGGATCTCCAAGGAATGCAGCTCGGTAATATACGCGAGCAACTGGTAGCTGGTCTTCGACTTTGTCGGAAGTGAGCGTCTTATTTGGATCAAAAAATATGGAGGGAAGAAAATCATTCCATTTTGTTTCAGTGGCCATTAAGTATTCTAAGTCTTGGGCGTAAGTGGCTGTCGCGTGGATTGTGGGATCGGGACAATTGATGTAGTGAATGGCGAATGCGGAGAGAGCCCTTCTGGCGTCTATATCTGTTGTCCACCCATATTTGGATTTGATGATTGGCCAGTTGAAATTGTGCAGTGTGATCTGGTCCAGAGGAGTGCCACATTCCGCCCATTTGGATCTTCTTGGACATGGCAGGAAATGCGTGTTCACCCGTAACTGTTGCGGACTCGTCATGTAAGCCTTGATGGCCACAGGGTCTCTCTCAAATAACCATTGTCGCCACTCCGGTTGTAGTTGGAGGGCGGGTAAGGCTTGCAGTTCTTTTCCCTTGATGGTCTGAGCTGAGAATGATATCTGTCAGCCGCCTCTTGATGACTCATGGAGATATTTGGATAAAAATTCATTGATGTTCTCCTCCACGAACTTCGATCTTTGGAATGCCTGGCTGACAGATATCGTACGCGATTCTCTGGATGATGTTGCTTGGCCCTGGCTGGTGGTTGCACCTTGGCTTTGGTCTCGCGTCTCAGTGGTCGCATCTGTCTACCCCATTACCACGAGGATAATAAGGCGTACTGGTCCTGTGGATTACAAAGAATTTCTCCAACAGGACCTTGATGGTCTCGTTGATGAAATGGCTTCCGTGATCACTGACTAGTTCCACCGGGCACCCAAAGCGCACAATGATATTTTCATAAAGGAACTTGGCAGTGGTCCTAGCATCAGCTACTCTTACTGCCTTGGCTTTGACCCATTTGGTGAGGTAGTCTGTGGCTACGATTATGTATCGAGCCTAGGAACTCCTTGCTGCAGGGTGAATTGGACCAATATAATCCAATCCCCATTTTTTGAACGGTGCTTGGGCTAAGACTGGGTGCAGTAGATCATAGTTCAATCTTGTTGGTCTCCTTGCCCTTTGGCACACATCGCACTTTTTCAAGTATTCCTCCGTGTCTTTATGAATCGCCTTCAGTTTCTAGTCAAACTGCGTCGTAAGTTGCTCCATCTGTGTAATTTTGTCACTTGCTCCAACAGTAGTTCTGTGGATAGAGTGGATGCTTTTGATGATGATAATGTGATCGAGGGAGTAGGAGTGTGGGTGGAAGGATATTCGTCGTTAGATCCCTCATCCTCTTCTCTGATGACATCTTTCATAGCTTCTTGCAGGGTAGCGTACTGCTCCCGTCGTTTCAGTTCTCTTCTAATGCTTCGTGGTAATCCGACTAGGAACCACATGATCATCGCATGATCGGGAGTCAGGATTGCACTACACTCGGATCGTAGATGTTTGATCCGTTCAATGTAATCCCGGACCCTTTCTCGTTTTCACATCTTGACTTTGCTCAGCAGGAAAAACGGGTCTTCCAAGAACTTCCTTGGCTTAAAGCGCGTAATGAGAGCTGCTTTAACTGCTTCCCAGGTGGATTTCTCCTCCTCTAACAAGTTAAAAAACCAATCCTGGGCCACTGCAAGTAAGGACATAGGGAATAGCATTAGCTTCTCTGCAGGTGTCCGTTCGCCATAGATTTCACAAGCTTGCTCGTAGATCTGGAGGAACCGGATGGGATCTGATGATCCATCGTATTTTGGTATCTCCATCCGTGGTGCTCTCCGAACTGCATGCAAGGGTGCGATAGGTATGAGTTGGCCCATTGAATCCATTGGTGTTGGTTCCGGTTCTGCCTCTTGTTGCATAGCTGCTAATCTGGGAAGGTGTGGTGTTTGATTTGTTATCTTTCGTGCTATTGATCATCCCGATCTCAGATTCATCCGATGGTGGGTTCCAAAGTGATTGGATATTGCTTATACAGTAGGATGCAGTGTGGATCGTCAAGGATCTGATCGATCTGATCGGCCGGAATGAATTTTAGGCCTTTTACGGTGGTTTTTCCTTGATAATTTTTTACTCCTTGCACTGATTGACCTGAGATTTTGACAGTAGCTGGATCTGATGTAGATCTTTCCAGTGATCTGGTTTGCAAGGGTTATCTTGTGCAAGGGTTGGATATGCGAGGGTTCTTTAGCTATTTTTGTAGGTAAAAAACTTGATATCTTTCAGATCTCTGGGAAGTAACCCTTGCAAGCTTCACAGTAGCTGGATCTGGGTCAGATCTCACTATAGAACTCTCTGCGAGAGTTAACTCTCACAAGAAGTGAAAATTTCACTGTCTGCGAGGGTTCAAAATCACTTTTTGTGCTTGATCTTCACCAAATTTTCATACTAACTCTCGTAGGCTTTATCACCGATGTAATTTGACATTCTGAATCGATTGAGAGGGTTTGCGAGAGTTCTTACTGGAATGATTTGCTGGATCTTCACTTTTTAGTGAGTTTTTAGCACTGAAATCCAATTTTCTGCTCACTGGATTCAAACTAACTCTTGCAAGCTCTTCTGTGTCTTGGTCTCACTAAGATGGAACTTCAGAATCCTCTACGAGAGTGCTTGACCACTGGAACTGAAAATTTCACTGTCTACGAGGGTTCACTGGTATTTTCTCATCTTTTTTTCACTAGGAACTCTCGCACAAACACTTAATCATCAAACTAACTCTCGCAAGCTTCTCTGTGTCCTGCTCTCACTGAGATGGAACTTTAGAGGGCTCTGCGAGAGTTCTTATGAAGATTTGAATTTTTTTGAATTTTTTCAAGGGTTTTTTGAATTTTTTTATGATTTTTCTCTGATTTTTATTACCCTGCTTGGGACTAACTCTCGCAGGCTTCTATGCAGGTCTGGGACAGTACCCTAGAGCTGCTGCCAGTCATGCAAGGATTAATTCCCACTGATCTGGAGATATAAAAATCTGATGAGTTTTTTTTGGGTTTTTTTCCCTCCAAAATGCAGATTGGTGTGTTTTTTGAGTTATTTGGATGATTAATTTGAGTTTCAAGCCCTTAGAGGTTGTTCAGGACTTCCTCTACCCTCTCACACCTCCCCCGCTAGCTGTGAACAATCCAAACACAAAAAAATACAGAAAACTAACTCTTAACTCCCAAAAATCTACCTAAACTACTCTAAAAAGCAAGAAAATAGCTAAAATGCAACTAAACCAGTTAGTGAAAACCTATCCCCGACAACGGCGCCATTGTGGGGTCGAAGATCTCTTGTAGTATAGCCCTTCCGCCTGTCAACAGAGGTTAGATCACTGGATAGGTGCCTAACTATGCATAGATGCTACTTTTAGTTAATTTCCTACTTACTCCCTTAACTCTACTCATCACTGTACTACTCCTCTTTAACTCTACTCCTCTACACCTACATTCATCATTGTTTTGGTTGAAGAGAAGGAATGGAGAAGAAGAGATTGAGAAGGGAAGAGAAAGAGAGAGATAGAGAGTGACGGTGGAAGTTAGCTCAAATGCTCCTTATGCTTGCTAATGGAAAAACATTCACTATGGCAAACAATAACCATGGAAATAGAAAGCAATGAAAAACACAATCAAGAGCAATAGCAAGTAGTGAATAGCAAATGAGGATGCTTCTTTTCCAATAATGGTAGAGTTTCCTCCTTCTCATTAAGCATGGAAATAATGTACAAATGGTGTCTTTTTATAAAATGGGGAAGGCCCTTGCCCCTCAATTTTATTGGCTAATATTCACAATGATCCTATCCATTCATCTTGGACCCAACTTGATCCAAGGGTCCACAAAAAGTACATTAGAAATCACAAGATTCATGTGAGTCCCAATTTGGACCCAACTCTAAAAAGTGATCTCTAAGTTTAAAAATGATATTGAGCCTCTAGTTTTATTTTAATTACAAGGCCCAAGTCAAGTTTATTTTATTTACAACTTCAATTGCGTGCTCATTGGGCCATGGGTTTATACACGCAGGATGCCATGCCCTCGCAACACATTTTATTGGAGGATTTTATTTATTTACACTTTGTTAGGAATGCCCCCAACATGTTTAAACTCCAGTGGTCACTACAAAATAAGATAGAAAGTCCATTAGCTGCAATTATGCCATTGATAAAGCATTAAACAATAAGAAGCATTTAACATATCTTACTTGGTATGATAAGGCATGACCAGATATTTTGTTGCTGGTGTGAATCCACTAGTCAGACACTGTGACAATGTGTCGTTATTCTCCTTGAAGGCCTGAAGCAAAAATTTACTGAGCACCAACAATTCATTGGATGAATCTCTTGCAATGTCATATTACAAGAGTGTAATCCCAGACTCTATCACAAGATCACTGTGGTACATTTCGTGTGTTGCTTAATAGTGTTCATAACACTATAGCGGGGTTTTGGTATGATTATGAAGCCAGTCATTGGGTTTCTAGTTCGGATATTGCCATAGATTATACTAGAAGGTAACTTAAGTTCGAACCCATTCACCTCATAAGTAATCCATCTCAAATATTCTTTTCAATGATATAAATGTTTTTCATTTACTAATTCTTGTATTCTCTCCAATCAAGCAAACTTAATTTGATTCAATCTTTGATGCAATTTCCATGATTTATCTACGAAAGCTTGACCATCTTTTTCAATGGTTTTATCATGATAATGTATGTGGTTTTGGAAATATATAATATATATTTAGCTCTAATGGTATTTTTCAACCACTTTGAGCGATAGCTTCTCCATGTTTTTCAATGGATTAGCAATAGCTGATTTATCACGCTAAGTATATTTGTTAAGCATTACACATCACTCAAACTGAGAAATTTATGACAAGATTATTTTAAAAGTCATTTTTCTCAATCTTAGTGAATTCTATAAGTTTTAAGGATCAATTTACCTTTTTGGATCATTCGGAACCGAGTTACGGATTAGAAGTTATAGCCATTTGAAAATCCTTAATAAGTTTAACTCTTGAAAAGCATATATAATATTCCATTATAAAAACAGAATCTAATTGTTCTTTATTTTTTGGAGTTTTTATAGCAGAAGGTAAATCTGTAATTTATCAGACTTTAAAAACATACCATATACTACGGGTTAAAGATTTAATATGAGCACATAAATCCATTTTTTTTTTTAGGTTCATAAAAACAGATACTTAGTATTCATAATAACCGAAAAAAACCCAGTCTACATGCTTAACCAAATGATTAAATAAAAAAAAAAACAGTAAAAAGGTAAATGATTTCAACTCAGATCCTTAGGAGACTGTCCATAGGCTAAAATCTTTTTTTTCAACAGTTGAGGTCACTCTGCATTTCTCATTAGTAGCCCACATACTTTACCGCCAGACTGCTGGTTCCATCAATATCTTTACTCTCTTTCACACAACCCAGAAATAGGCGTGAGCTGGGTCGCGATGTGTAGCTCTTCTCTTCCAGATACCGCAAATGGTCACCCTCTTCACCTTTCTGGATCGCGTTCTTCTCTCTCGTTTGATTGCTCTTCTGCACCTTCCTTCTACACACTTCTGTCACAGGTTTGATGCATCCTCATTTATCTACATCTCGTTGGTCTGCATACGGGTTTCAAACAGGATCAGCGACGGGCGGCCACTCAACCTTCACAACCCACGAGTTTGCATTCCGCCCTCCACACTGATCGGAAGTTCTGCACCCAAGGCTCAGAAGCTGGTTCGTTGATCTGCAGCAGCCCCGAAGGTCTTCCAACAGTCTTTCACACTGATTTCTATCTCTACAGGTGAATATATAATGTAGACCCAATGCTGAAAGTCGCCCATCAGCATCGATCACACAGAGATCTGACAAAGGGTTGCCACCAATGGATAGAGAGTCTGCAAACTATCTAGCATTCATGTTCACGTGGAAAACAATCAGATGTCTTTGTTAATGATTGCATGTAACAGAGGTTGTTGAATGCCACACAAATCGTTGTAAAACGGCCTTCATTTTTGTTCTTCAAGTTGCCAATCATTGTGCATTCTCCAGATCAGATCGCTGTCCAAACAGAACTTCAGCGTTTCTTGATCATTACCATACTGCATTTGAATTTCAGACAAGATTCATTGAGTATTCGTGTCATTGACATTAATCAGTACACACATTGGTGAACATTCATGCTGGAAATCAGAGGGGTTGAATGCACTGTGATCACTTTTCCTGACACAAAGTTTTTGCATGCACAATCTCTAAACTCTTCTCTCCTCTACGTAGAATGAACCCCCTCTTCTTTTCTCTTTCCCTGCCTCCTTCACGTGAGAGAGCACGTGCCTCATAACTAACTTTTCACTAAAGGCCTATCTTGAACATTTTGGCCTCCAAAACCATTTTCCCAGTTTCGGGTTTTCGAAACTCCGATTTTTTCCCGGATGTCGAACTATCTCATAGGTATCACCATTCCTTCCATTCTTGCCTGTGTTATCCGTGACTTCGTATTCAACACGAACTATCATAAAACTGACAACTCAGCATTGCATACAAACCGACACTCAGTATAATCAACCGTCATCCCCACCAAGGGAAATTACCAAAATATCAATATTTCGAACTCGGAAAACTTGTCTAACATCAACCCAACAAGTTTGATTTGTAAGTCTGCATTGTACTTTGCATCAACAATTTTTTTAACTGCCGTTTTCATTTCACTTCTTCCAGTAACAAGATTTTTTTAAGTCACAAATTGCTCTTCACTGGAAACCGCAACTGATCTTCGTCTTCCTTGAAACTTAAGTCAGTGTCTTAAAGGTACCTGGGCATTTTTTATTAATCATGATATAAAGTACATTTCATCATTACAATATGACGAAAAATTGCCATTTAATAAAACTACTTAGCAACTGTCGATATTATCATCCATCGAAGTCACTTATGAGTGTTGCTAAAAATAGCCTATTGCTATTTAACAAACTTACTAAAAATAGTAACATAGTAAAAATAGCACTAATTTGTCTGATATAACTGTCATTTGAAAATTGATTATGACATTTGAACATGCCATAGAATTTCATAGCTACTCTTTAACATAGCCACATTCGTATATCAGTAAAAAGTGGCATAATAGCAGAGTTTGCACATATGAGATACATGTAGCACATTTTCTTCTAGAAAATCAACATCAATGATTGTAGTTGCTGAAATTTTAAAATTTTGACCAGAAAAATGCACTACATGTTTTCCCCCAACTTAAATGTGAAGCGTCCCCGTGAACAGAGGGAATAGTCTTTGACATTTGATTTTGTATCATAAAGCCATTGATTTAGCCTTACGATCTTTTCATCTTTTCAGCATCTCAAGGTTTTCTTCGTCAATTAATGGGCTCAGCACACAATATACTGTGATGCTAACCATTATTATTCAACAACATGAATCCAAAGGCCATTGATTCAACCTTTAGATCTTTCAGCAACATTGTCTTTATCTAGGAGTGTATCACCTTCCAAGATGTATATTATATCTTTCTCAAATTAGATGAAATATTTTTCTCAACCCTCTCACACTTTTGTGTCATAAAACTAAAGTTAGTTGTTCAATTCCTGGTAGTTGAACCACTAGTATTTCCTTACTATAAGCTTAAAAAAATAAAAGTATTTGATAGATATGGCAATTGAGTTTGTAGAAATATAATCATTGAAATATGTGCATCTCGTCCATAAACACACACTATATTTGAATTTGTATTGGATCCTACATTCAAGCTGTCATTGCATATTGTATATTCTATTAAAACAATATCTTCATAGGCTGTTCATATATATTTTAAACATGAAGTTCACATTGATATGTAAATTTCTTAATCCTCCATTCACATATTAAAATATGTCACCAAATTATGTGTCTAGTTAATCAAGGTAACAACTTTGAATGATAGTCATTTTTCTAAATAATCTCATTGTCATGCCATCGTCTATGTGATTTTTTTCTTTTTCTTTTCAATTTTGAATAGATATATTTTGGATTTTTTTGTTTTTGTTGTATTTTTAAAAGAAAAAACTATCATATTATATACATCTACATCATCATAATTATATCAATTTATTTGGAAATTTCTTATGGTAATTATCATGAAGCATCTCATATGTACGATGACTTAATATCATATTATACCAATTATTACAAATAGTCTTGTAATATTTGAAACCATTGATTTTTTCGGACTTTCTTTGATATTCACCATTTTTTTCATAGACTTTATTTTGAATATCTTTAGCTCTTTTGTAGTCATAATCACTTCTCCACCTCTTATCATGCTTTCTTAGTAATTCGTCAGTTAGAGGTTTTAATGCTCGTATGTAGTTATATTTTTCTGAGTTCATAAAATTTTGATAGAGTATTATAATTATAAATGATAACATAATACTATATTGATATGGTAGTACATCCAAAGATTCATTTACCATATATTTATTAAAAATATTTTCATTCAGTTCCTTTTTAGTATATATGTCATTGATCAATTTATCATGTATAACATTTTGATCCACAAGTGTAAATACTAATTTATCATCAATTGATATTTCAATATCTGTACCATATAATGAATTAACATAGTCATTATTCCAATGACTAAACTTTTGGAGAACATTTTCATTTGTATTCTTGGTACAAATCTCATTATCGTATATTGAATTCATTTTTTTTAGAATCTTCCATTTCTCTTTCATTCTGGTTTTTCACATAAGTTTTTTTCATATAGCTCATTATTAATCAGCTTCAAAGATGAGTGTAGTGCATTTTTCTGGTCAAAATTTCAGCAATTACAATCATTGATGCTGATTTTCTAGAAGAAAATGCTAGATGTATCTCATATGTGCAAAATCTGCTAATATGCCACTTTTTACTGATATACGAATGTGGCTATGTTAAAGAATAGCTATGAAATTCTATGGCATGTTCAAATGTCATAATCAATTTTCAAATGACAGTTATATCAGACAAATTAGACCTATTTTTACTACGTTACTATTTTTAATAAGTTTGTTAAATAGCAATAAGCTATTTTTAGCAACACTCATAAGTGACTTTGATGGATGATAATATCGACAGTTGCTAAGTAGTTTTATTAAATGGCAATTTTTCGCCACATTGTAATGATGAAATGTACTTTATATCATGATTAATAAAAGATGCCCAGGTACCTTTAAGGCACTGACTTAAGTTTCAAGGAAAGGTCCTAAGGTTAAGGGTTCGACGACGATCAGTTGCGATTTCCATGCTGATAGTAACTGTTGAAGTAAAGCTGAATCAAATGGGTTTTGGAAGCCTAGATCCCTGTGAAGCAGTGTTATTACTATTGTTCTGAAGGAGGGCTTTATTCCATTGTTGCCTGCTGTTCTGAGAAGGAGCCATCTGTGAAGAAAGCCCACGCTGCTTATGTGAAAGAAGAGTCTGATTTTGAAGAGAGCATCGCTATCTGGAAGAAAGGAAGACCTGAACGTATCTGAAGAAAAATCTTCTCTGCATATCGTGATTGAAGAGGGTGACCATCTGCGATTCTGAGCAGATGCGCCCCTGTGTGTATCCATGAAGAGAAGGAACCTGTTTCAGTGGAAGGGAGGCTGCTAGACCATCGCAATCTATGCCCTCGCGATCTGAGCCTGAAAAGAGTGAAGGGTGAGGAGCTGATCCATCGCGACCCAGCCCACGCCTATTTCCTGGGTTGTGTGAGAGAGATGACCCGGTAAAGAATAAGATGGGAGCCGGCAGTCGAAAAACCACAAAAATGAAGATATTAAAGAACCGGATGCCTGTTGAAGAAAAGACCTTAGCCTATGGACAGTCTCCTTGAAATTTAAGTCAGAGCATAAGGATCTGAGGTGAAATCATTTACCTTTTTACTGTATTTTTTTTTGGTTTAATCATTTGGTTAAGCATGTAGACTGGTTTTTTTTTTTTTGTTATTATGAATACTAAGTATCTGTTTTTTTTATCTAAAAAAAAAATGGATTCATGTGCTCATATTGAACCTATAACCCAGAGTATACAGTAAATGGTATGTTTTTACAGTCTAATGAATTACAAATTTACCTTCTGCTGTAAAAACTCCAGAAAATAAAGAACAATGAGATTCTGTTTTTATAATGGAATATTATATATGCTTTTCAAGAGTTAAACTTATTAAGAATTTTCAATTGGCTATAACTTCTAATCCGTAACTCGGATCCGAATGATCCAAAAAGGTAAATTAATCTTTAAAACTCAGAGAATTCACTAAGATTGAGAAAAGTGACTTTTAAAAGAATCTTATCATAAATTTCTCAATTTGAGTGATGTGTAATGCTTAACAAATATACTTAGCATGATAAATCAACTATTGCTAATCCAGTCACAACAATTGTTTTCTTCAATCACAACAGTAATTTCATTTGATTGATCAATCTTATAGTCATATTCAACATTTTTACTACATCCTTCTAGCACCATAATATTTTCTTTAATTTTAAAAGGCTGATTTGTTTGAATATGATCATCAGAATAACAAGATTCATTTTCTGTAAGAATTTTAGGAATAGATGATACTGTAGCATAGTAGGAAGGGATTTCTACATCAAATTCATCCAAGGATCTATCTATCCAACTCTTCTTATCAAGTTCTTCTATTTCAGTCATCATCTTATCAGCATGTTCTATAGCAACTGCCCTAGAGATAGCTTCCTCAAAAGTCTTAGGAACTTTTGAGAGAATACTGTATGTCATGTCATCAGGCAAACCTGATATAAACCAAGATAAGAAAAACTCTTCTCCAGGTCTTTCACTTAATCTTTTAGCCAAACAATTGATTCTATCAACAAAGCTTTTGATAGGTTCATTTTGTTTCAATTTAGTTTCACTTAGTAATTTGATAATATCAGAAGAGTAATTCCATCTTCTAAATCTATCCAAGAAGCTTGTTTTAAGTTTTTTCCAATTGCAAATTTTCTTTTGATTCAATACAGAATACCATTCAAGAGCAACAGTATCCAATGTTACTGGAAATAATCTAAACATATCATCATCTTCTTTTTCGTAATTTTGTCTACACCTTTGAATATGTAAATCTGCATCTTCATTTTCATTTCCATTAAAACTGGGTAGATTGACACTTTCTTCATCCATTGACATTGTTTTTTTTTTTTTGGGTTTTATTTATTTATTTATTTTTTATATGTTCCATTGGATTGTTGTGAAATGATCGTATAAATGATTTTTTTTTTTCAATTATAGCTTTGGTGATAATGATTGATTTCAATTTTGAATTAGACTTGCTTAGTTTGTAATGCTTATAGCTTCTTTAGCTAGTTCTCTTCATCTTTCTTTTTTTCTTTTTGTTTATCAAGTATGAATTCACTCATTCAAGGCATGCGATTTCGATACGGTCCTCTTGAGTGACTTTCCTTGTCTACTTCAAGATGGCACCCACTAGGCTAGGATGGTGGGCTAGGCTTCACCCCTACACCTCTTTGTCCAACACTATATCTTACTTCTTTTACAAATCTTGAAACTGTTGTACTACTCAATCATGAAAACGTTCAATCTTGCTCACACATCTCACAAATATCACCAAGTCAAAACAACAATTTTTATCACACAATACCATCATGATAAAAAGTTAATCATTCATTTTTCATCTATACAGTCATTAAATAATGATTGTCCATTCAAAATCAAAACACATATAAAGGATTTCACGAGGTCAATTCCATGTGAAATATTCAATTTTTTTTTTCTTCTTCTTTTTCATCAAGATGTATGTTTCCCTTTCGTATTTGTCCAATTTCTTTCACATTAGGAGCATTGATATCACTTCTAAACCTTTTAAATCCTCTATGGCAGTATGAACTAGGATACCACTAGAGTATCTGGCTTTCATGGATCTAAATCCCATTGTGGTCGCCATAAAACATGTGGTTTTCATGGATCTAAATCCCATTGTGGTCGCCATAAAACATGTGGTACGTTTTGTGTGTTGCTTAATAGTGTTCATAACACTATAGCGGGGTCTTGGTATGATTATGAAGCCAGTCATTGGGTTTCTAGTTCAGATATTGCCATAGATTATACTAGAAGGTAACTTAAGTTCGAACCCATTCATCCATCTCAAATATTCTTTTCAATGATATAAATGTTTTTCATTTACTAATTCTTGTATTCTCTCCATTCAAGCAAACTTAATTTGATTCAATCTTTGATGCAATTGCCATGATTTATCTACGAAAGCTTGACCATCTTTTTCAATGGTTTTATCATGATAATGTATGTGGTTTTGGAAATATATAATATACATATATCTCCAATGGTGTTTTTCAACCACTTTGAGCGATAGCTTATCTATGTTTTTCAATGGATTAGCAATAGCTGATTTATCATGCTAAGTATATTTGTTAAGCATTACACATCACTCAAACTGAGAAATTTATTATAAGATTATTTTAAAAGTCATTTTTTTCAATCTTAGTGAATTCTATGAGTTTTAAGGATCAATTTACCTTTTTGGATCATTCGGATCCGAGTTACGGATTAGAAGTTATAGCCATTTGAAAATCCTTAATAAGTTTAACTCTTGAAAAGCATATATAATATTCTATTATAAAAACAGAATCTCATTGTTCTTTATTTTCTGGAGTTTTTATAGCAGAAGGTAAATTTGTAATTTATCAGACTATAAAAACATACCATTTACTGTATAATATGGGTTATAGATTTAATATGAGCACATAAATCCATTTTTTTTTTAGGTTCATAAAAACAGATACTTAGTATTTATAATAACAGAAAAAAAACCTAGTCTACATGCTTAACCAAATGATTAAACCAAAAAAAATACAGTAAAAAGGTAAATAATTTCACCTCAGATCCTTATGCTCGGACTTAAATTTCAAGGAGACTGTCCATAGGCTAAGGTCTTTTCTTCAACAGTTGGAGTCACTCTGCATTTTTCTTCTGTAGCCCACATACTTTACTACCAGACTTGTCCATAGGCTAAGGTCTTTTCTTCAACAGTTGGAGTCACTCTGCATTTTTCTTCTGTAGCCCACATACTTTACTACCAGACTGCTGGTTCCATCAATATCTTTACCGGGTCGTCTCTTTCACACAACCCAAACATAGGCATGGGCTGGATCGCGATGTGCAGCTCTTCTCTTCCACAGATACACACAGAGTCGCGTCTGTTCAGAACCGCAAATGGTCACTCTCTTCACCTTTCTGGATCGAGTTCTTCTCTCTCATTTGATTGCTCTTCTGCACCTTCCTTCTACACACTTCTATCACACGTTTGATGTATCCTCATTTATCTACAGCTCGTTGGTCTGCATACGGGTTTCAAACAGGATCAGCGACGGGCGGCCACTCAACCTTCACAACCCACGAGTTTGCATTCCGCCCTCCACACTGATCGGAAGTTCTGCAACCAAGGCTCAGAAGCTAGTTCGTTGATCTGCAGCAGTCCCGCAGGTGAACATTCATGCTGGAAATCAGAGGGGTTGAATGCATTGTGATCACTTTTCCTGACACAGTTTTTGCATGCACAATCTCTAAACTCTTCTCTCCTCTACGTAGAATGAACCCCCTCTTCTTTTCTCTTTCCCTGCCTCCTTCATGTGAGAGAGGAGGTGCCTCATAAATAACTTTTCACTAAAGGCCTATCTTGAACATTTTGGCCTCCAAAACCATTTTCCCAGTTTCGGGTTTTTGAAACTCCGATTTTTTCCCAGATGTCGAACTGTCTTACAAGTATCACCATTCCTTCCATTCTTGCCTGTGTTATCCGTGACTTCGTATTCAACACGAACCATCATAAAACTGGCAACTCAGCATTGCATACAAACCGACTCTCAGTATAATCAACCATCATCCCCACCAAGGGAAATCACCAAAATATCAATATTTTGAACTCGGAAAACTTGTCTAACATCAACCCAACAAGTTTGATTTGTAAGTCTGCACTGTACTTTGCATCAACAATTTTTTTAACTGCCGTTTTCAATTCACTTCTTCCAGTAACAAGATTTTTTTAAGTCACAAACTGCTCTTCACTGGAAACCGCAACTGATCGTCGTCGAACCCTTAACCTTAGGACCCTTCCTTGAAACTTAAGTCAGTGCCTTAAAGGTACCTGGACATCTTTTATTAATTATGATATAAAGTACATTTCATCATTACAATATGACAAAAAATTGTCATTTAATAAAACTACTTAGCAACTATCGATATTATCATCCATCAAAGTCACTTATGAGTGTTGCTAGAAATAGCTTATTGCTATTTAACAAACTTACTAAAAATAATAACGTAGTAAAAATAGCACTAATTTGTCCGATATAACTGTCATTTGAAAATTGATTATGACATTTGAACATGCCATAGAATTTCATAGCTACTCTTTAACATAGCCACATTCGTATATCAATAAAAAGTGGCATAATAGCAGATTTTGCACATATGAGATACATCTAGCACATTTTTTTCTAGAAAATCAGCATCAATGATTGTAGTTGCTAAAATTTTAAAATTTTGACCAGAAAAATGCACTACAATCATTGATAGAAGCCCATCTATTTTTGAGATCTAAACAATCGACAACTCTATAATCTATACTAAATTCAAGTTCCTCTATTCTAAAACAAAATGGAATACCAATTCTATCTACAACATCAGCTATGTCCTTCTCAAATTTAAGATAATCATCGGAATCTATATATGTATAAAGATTTGAAGGAAGAGGAGGAGGTGGAGGTGGATGAGTAGTATCTACAGAAATTATAGGAGTATCCAAAATCGATGCCGCTATATTTACAACCTTATCTAGGACAACATTATCTACATTTGCATCCGGATTAGGCTTCACAGAATCGGTGGAATCTACCCTCTTCGGGGCTCTCTTGGGGGCTGCCTGCTTCCTAGGACGCTTGGTAGGAAGATTAGTCCTACCTAGAGGAACAAGTATGGGAGCAGCAGGCTGAGACATGTGTAACTTGCAAAATCTCTCCCTCATTCTCATCAATAACTGAAAGTCCTTAGGCATAATGGTGACTCTCTTAGAATGAATAGCAAGCAAAAATGAATCTTAAAAAAAAAGGCTCATATAGTCCTCAGCAGCTTCCTGAAGGCACCCAAGAGCAGAGGGTGTGAATCCAACAAGGTGACACTGTAGTGGTGCAGCTCGAATCCTTTTCTTTCGTTTTCAACTCTGTAGATTCTGGGTACCCTTCAGATACTGTAGGATTCGCTTTGCCATTTGCCAATGTGCCACGCCAGGATTGGAAGAGAATTGGCTTAAGGCGTAAACAGAGAAAGCTAGATCGGGTTTGGTACAATTTGTAAGGTACATCAGACTACCGATTAGGATTTCGTAGGGTATACTTGCCATCTTCTATTCTTCCTCTTCCATTTTTGGGCAATCATGCTTCGTCAGCTTGGCATCAACTATCATTGGTGTGGCCTTTTCTTTGCAGTCCATCATGTGATACTGCTTGAACTTCGTTGCATACACGATAGTGACTGAGAACTTGAGGGTTGATGTGAAGACTCGATAGGTGTGTCTTCATAAAAAGATAGTACTGAGGCATAAACAAAGCTATGGATCCTATTATCGAGGTAGGAGGCAAAAAGGAGGGACAAAAGTCGGCTAGCTGTGAACTATTGCTTGGTATTGCTTTTAATGGCCCGCTTGAGCTCACCAAATACCATCTAATTCTAGGGTTCTAGGGGCTTCTGATCAAACTTATAGTCTATCCCGTCTTAAGCAGTGGATGGGTTTCATCCATTGTTGTTGTTTCAAAGAAGAAGACTGGCAAAATACAAATATGTCAAGATTTCTGGAAGCTCAATGCTGCCACAAGGAAGGATCATCATCCTCTGCCCTTCACTGATTCTATCTTAGATCAGGTTGTTGGTCAAGAGCATTACAGTTTCTGTGACGGTTTCTTTGGTTATAATCAAGTTGGTGTGAGAAAGGAGGATCGTTCAAAGACCACCTTTACTACGGATTGGGGCACTTATGCCTATAACAAAATGCCCTTTGATCTTTGCAACGCACCAACGACTTTTCAGCTAATTATGATGTTAATTTTTGCTGCCTTCCTAAGAACTTTCCTGGAAATTTTCATTGATGATTTTTGTCTATATAGTTATATAAAGACACATCTATAGAAGCTGAAACTTACATTGTAATGGTGTTGAGATACTTGTTTAACCCTTCATCCAGAGAGATGTTTTCTTGGTATGAAAGAAGAAATTTTACTTGGACATAGAGTATCAAACAAAGGAATAGAAGTCGATAAAGATAAAGTCAAGCTTATAAAGAACCTCCAGATACCAACCAAGCTACGTGAACTAAGAGCTTTCTTAGGACATGTCGGCTATTATCAGAGATTTGCTTCTATTGCTGCTTCTCTTATGCATCTACTCATAGATATGTTGATGTTTCTGCATTTGCTATTGGCATCTGTCTGAGCCAGAAGGACGATCATAAGAAAGACCATCCCATATACTATGCGAGTCGACAGCTCAGTGCCTCGGAGAAGAACTATTCGACTACAAAAAGGGAAGCACTTGAAATGATTTTCACTGTTAAGAAATTTCGACATTATTTGCTGGGATATGTTTTTGTTTTTCATGTTGATCATTATGCTCTAAAGTATCTTGTGAATAAACCAGATTTATCAAGATGAATTGCTCGATGGGTTCTACTTCTGTAGGAATTCACTTATCAAGTAGAACAAGGAAAATATCATACGAATGTTGATTATCTATCATGACTCAGCACGAGAAAAATTGAAAAACCAATTAAAGATGATTTTCCAAACCAAAAAACTATTTGAAATTTCATCTATGAATTTGTTATATTCTGATATTATTACTTATCTCAAGGATCAGATATATCCGGATGGATATGACTTGGAGAAAAAGACAATTTTTCAATATAAGGTAGCACCTTATATGATTATTAACAATGTCCTATACAAGCTTGGTGCTGATCATCAACTAAGAAGATGTCTCGAAACAGCAGATATTAAAAAGGTTGTTCAAGCCTTACATTTAGAGGATGCTGGAGAACACTTTACTTTAAAGAACATTGTTAATAAGATATTGACTGCCAAGTACTAGTGGACAACTATGTTCAAGGATGTATCGAATTATATTAGTTCGTGTGATCCATGTCAGAGATCTGGCAAGCCAACAAAAGCAATAAATTGGCCGTTGACACCAATCCTGCCTCTTGCACCATTTGAGAAGTGGGGAATTGACTTTGTCGGTTCAATCAAACCTATGACTCGACATACAAAGTGTCGTTATATTCTTGTTGCAACGAATTATGCTACAAACAACATTGAAACAGAATCAGTCACTATATCATAGTCCTTCGTCTTTGATTTTGAGATTGGCTTGTCAATAACAACACTAGACAATTTAGTCTTTGGTACTTCATCGTCCCCTTCCTCAAATGTGACCACCTTCTCTGCAGCAGCTGATTGAAGTTCCGTAATGATAATTTCTTTTGCTTCTGATGAGATATCTTTTGCAAATAATTTTGCAGCATTGTTGTTATAGTCGGGGTCGTCTTTAAGATTTTCTTTGGTCGTAGATTTATTCGTTGACTTGCTAGAAGATTTCTTCTTCGAAGATTTTTTGCGCCTTGTTGAAGATTTATGTTCAAGTTTCGAGGAGCCTTTGCTTCTCGTTGTGACTTTGAATATCTTCTCTACATCACTTGGCCAAGATTGGTCTTCTGTCTTCGCCAATTTTCCTTCAATAATATTAATCCTCTACACAACAGCATCAGTCAAAGCTTTTGCTTTCGAATCTGCAGATCTTGTGAAAAAACTTCGTCATAACCTCCATGATTCAGAATAGATTTTGAGAAATCTGACAGAATTAGATAACCCATTATACTTTGGTATCTCTAACCGAGGTGACCTTCTAACAATAACCAGATTAACGTTCATAGGATCCCCCCCTCTATCAGCCATAATTGCAAAAGGGTTGGCCATAATGCGTGGGATTTTGGAAAAGCATGCATTGCCTCAACCACATCTGCAACATAAATCAAAAGATGACGATGTTATTTGCGAACATCATCTCCCACTCGACATGCATAAATATGACGTCTTCAAAACTATAAACAAACAACTTAAAGATGCATGTATTCCTGAAGTTTCAAGATCCATGCTCTACAAGATGTGGAAACAAGAGTTAGGACATGTCAAGACTCCAACAAGACAAAGAATGTCCAAATGCAAAACATGTGACGACCTTAAAAATGCAATAGAGACAACTCCCGACATTAGGATGCATGATCACTATATTGCATTGAGAGGTCATCATGTACATCATGTTTTTGATTCTAGAAAATTGTATGCATATTGGAAAGAAGAGTCAAGATCCCATCCTGAATAGTCCTTGTGTCTTATCATTGATGGAATGGATAAAAGTACAACAACATTATCCCGTTTTAATAAGTCTCCTCCCAGATTAGAGATGAATCAATTTTTGAAAACACATGTTTGTGAGGTATTGGTTCATGGATTCAAGTTGCTCTGTGATGTTTGGATTGATACCTTGCATGCTCATGATAGCAATCAAGTTGCCACATCAATAATGCGAGCAATAAGAAAGGTACAAGCATCACGTGGTAACTTACTTCCGATCTTACGTATTCAAGCTGACAATTGTTGGAGGGAGAACAAGAACAAATTTATTTTTGGTCTTTGTTGTATGTTAGTGGCACATAACATCTTCCAAAAGGTAGAAATGGGATTTCTGGCCATGCACATGAAGACATAAATCAGGTTTTCAGTGTCATATCCAGGGTTTTGAAGTCCAAATCAGTTCACACAATGCTAGATATGCTAGCACAAATTGGTGAAAAGACAGGTGTAGGTCATATCGAAAGCACTGAAGTAGAAATACTAGAATGAATGACAGACTGGAAACAATTTATAGATCCTTGTATTGCTCAAGGAAATGACGGCTTAGAAGGACACACCAATCCTCACTATTTTTGTTTTCAAATGATGAATGGTGAGCCAACCATGCAATGGAAATACTATTCTAATGATGGAGACAACACATGGAGTGAACCTTTCAAATTGTTGCAATGTGTACCTTCAAAAGATGCAGCCATCTTCTAGCATCCACGAAGTATCTGGATCCAGATGAAATGAAAGCAATTTAAGGACTTTATTGATTATTTGCATTCATGATTCATAAGTTTCCAGAATACAAGGATCACAATGATGCATGTGTCGTGGAAACCACAAAACTTGTCGAATATCTTTCCAAAGAAAAAATGCTATCAGGATTAATGTATAGCCAAGAGGATTTTTGGCCACAATCCTTGCCAACCACTTTCGATTCATCTATATCAACTTTGATCAATGAGGTCGAAATGGATGTAGAGTTATTACCCCAAAGATTTTGTGGACGAAAAGTTGATGCACCTCTGGTTGAATTCATCCCAGATTGAGAAGTTGTGTTGGACAAGTTCATTGCAATGCAGCTTCCAGATGAAGATGTTGTGAGGGTTCCATACCTATTTGGGTGGCAAAAGTTGTCGAAGTGAAGAAAAACTCAGAAGGCTTGGCCTCAGAGTTTAAAGCATTATGGTGTGGACCAAAATCTAATCAACAGCGTAGAAACTAGAGACAAGTTCACAGCTTGGAGTTGTACAAAAATTGCTTAGAGAAAGAATGGATTTTGAACAACAATGGACCACAATATATGGATGTAGATACAGTTGTTCATGCATGGAATCAAAGGCAAAGAAAACAATTAAAGCACATGGCTATATTGTGAAAAAATCAATAACTATTCCAGAAATATCAGTGGCACACATCAAAGAATACCTGTCAAATTATCCGATGAATGTGCAGCTGAGATTGATGAGTAGAGTTCATGATCATTTTAGTTGTAGAGTCTTGGTTACAATCTTTGTCGCCATAATTATTGGACTTGTAATGTATTTAATTTAGTGAGTGTTGGCAGATTTCGAATCTGCAACAAGGCCGAATTTGGCCCCAAAAGACGTGTAATTCCTTTTGTAAATTCAGTTGTAAATCCAGCTTGGCAATTTTGTAGAAAGCTGACTTTTTGTATGCTAGGGTGTGGGCATGTCACCTTATTATAAGTAAATCATATTCCATGGCATTTGTATTGTAAGACCATGAGGAATCATAATGTAGAAAGTTTAACGTCTTTTAGAAATTTTAAAGGTTGAAAATAGTTTCTAATTCTCAACCTTTAGAATATTGAAATGGTAAATCACTAGTCTAAAAGGTTAAACTTCTACAAATTTGTCTAGAATAGCACCAAAGTTGTGCATCTTTGTAATAGTCTCTTGACTAATGTAGGGCTTGGCCCAAGAGCATCAATTATAAATGAATCACTTTTAGTAGCCAATGACACATTGTGATTAAATTTGTATGAGAGTTCTTATAATACAGCTTGTTCAAAGTAGTATATGATTCAGTGATGTTTATGTTTCTTTTAAATATCAAATTATGTTTATGTTTCTTTTGAAATTCTATATCAATGTCTATGTTTAAAAGTTGTCGATGTTATTCAGATCGACACTAATTTTGGACAATTATATTAGGTGCTCATGGCTATTGGATGAAAGCATCAATAAATTTTAGAAAGTTAACTAAATTGTGACGTGTTGATCAAATTTGTCTTGTTTGGCTTATAGTTGTATTGAAATGAGATTCAAACTTGAGAAAATCCCACTTCAAGAAATAGTAAGTTTTTATTGTTTTTCTTATCTGGCTCTTTTGGTACCATGTGTAGAAAATAGTCCTAAATAAATCAAAAAGTCCAAAATTAATTGAGACAGTGTTATATGGAGGACATTTTGATTCTGCATTCTGTATCTCCATTTGATTTCTTATCCCAACCTTCATCCATAAGCTCAGATAGTATACTTTCCGATAAATTTTTACAAACAGACATAGTTGGAGTTTTGTGTACATCAACACTTGCAAAAAATTCCACAAATATATTCAAAGAAACAAACCAACTTACATTAGGGGAAGTTTGGATTTAAAATGGGCCCTTTGTGAAGATGCTTTTGTTGACTTCACATGCTTTAAGCCTCCAAATGGACCAATAATCTTAAAACAAGTGTACAACACTGTAACAGCGCTCACCGGATGGAAAAAATATTCAAGTTTTCAGGTTACTTTTTATTCTTTCAAAAACTCTTGTTGGGTAGAAATAAATATTTCATTGGACAATATGTGCTGCCCGTATGTTAAATATCTGTCCGAATAAATTAACTAGCGTTAGTTTTTCTAAACTATAGTTCTCCTACATATTTCTCCCTTTGAAATGCGCTCCGAGGGGCTTTGCTTGTCAAAATAATGAGAATTTCAACAAAGTTTTGCCTACCCATCCTGACTTGCACAATTACAATTTTATGCCCTTCAAATATGTTCATCTGGGGCTTGGACATGCATAATGGGTGCGGAATTTAAAAAATAATCGATGATCATTATGCATCATCCAAAAAGAACGATAACAATTTTTTGATCAAAGCATAAGCTCAAATAGCGTTGTGATTCGAACTCAATGATGTGTTGAAGGTGGGTGACCAATATTCCATTGAAAGAAATCTTGGGCATGTATCCAAACTATAACCACACATAGAATTGTGGAAAAAAACCTCAAAAATATTCAAACACTATATCTTGGCCCTTGGGAAGGTTGAAATTATGGCAAATAAGATGACCATTGTTTACAATAAGAGTTCAAATATGTTTATTTTTTTTTTCTTGATGAAAGATTTGTTTTTTCAACAACATGAATGATGAATGATATCATGATTTTCAATTCAAATCATTGTCATTAAGTCCTATAATAAGTAATGTGCTATTGAAGTGGGTGGTGTATGGTTATAATTGACTAGTAAATACTTAGACATGTTAGGCCTTATGTATTTCACATAGAAGTGATTGTTTTTGAGAAACACTTATATAGGGTTAGCTGATGATACCCTACCCATAAGAGGCCTTATCCAAATAGATAATCCCCATAAATTTAATGGGTGTTTAGATTTTTGTCAATATGCATAATGGCATGTGAATCAACTTTGGAAGCTTTCAAACACCCAAAAGGATGGTAATATTTAATCAACTAATTAAAAAAAGTTGTTAGCCACTATAGGTGGAATTATTCTCCCAACATTGGTGAAAACCTTTGGAGGAGTGCTCGGGAAGTCTTTTTTTAGTTATCCTCGAAAGACTTGCATTTTGTTAAGCTTATCAGTTTTTTAAGGACTAGTATTACTCATAGAAGGGTTTATATGGCAACGTAAAAGACCTTCAAGATTATCATGATGCCCATTTTTGAGAATATATGATGGTTTCATTCCTATACTTTGCCGGCTTTCCCCACTCTCTCCAGGCTCTTCTCCTCTCTCTCTCTCTCCTCCTCTCCTCTCTTCTCCTCTTGTCATTAGTAAAATTAGTGAGTAGTTCCTTGAATACCACCTAAGAGTACCCAGTTGAGCCTTGGAATTGGAATCCCATCTGGAATCACAAAGGCGTGTCACATGAAAACAAATGCTTGTCACTGAGAGCTCCCTTACTCCTCTCCAATGTCCATACATATTATGCTTGAACCTGGAAAGGTTGCAGCAGTGGCATTGTTAACTGTGGTTGACGTAGCGTACTGAAGAAGGTGCTTTCTATTCTGGCTGCTGTTGGTATTGCTACAGCGAGATGAGATGCAAATGTTGATGTTTCGGATCTTCTTCTGTCGTTGTAATTGGGTATTTCCATCACACAGTGGTTGATGCAATGCTTGTCCCCGGACGGGATCGTTTGAGATCTTGGACAGCTAGCTCGACAGGTTGCCAATTATCAGCTTGCTTTTGTTTTTTGTTTCTGAACTGATCTATTCCTTTGGCAGCGGGAGTCTAGCTTTAGGCACCCGTCTGTTCATGCTAAAGCAGGTGTACTTGAGATTAAATATTCCTTTATCATACTTTCGTACGTCACCATAGAGTGCTTTATGGCTAAATGATTGGAATTTGATTACTTGAGAACTGTTTCTCTGGATTTTAATAATTAAGCACAATTACGTTCAATAACTGTGCGTCCCTTTTTGTTCCAAGATCTGCAATGTGGCTATGTTCACTAGCCGCTTCAGTATGAATCCGTTTGGCTGCTTTGGTTCACAGGCTTCATAAACGTAGTCTTCCAGCTAAATGCCATGTGGCATGTAGAATGTTTGTATCAATGTTTTTGTAGTGATTGGTCAATATCTTCATGGGTACTTAAGGCCGGAGGTTCATTCTCCTAAACTTGAGAGGCATACGACCTAAAAGGTTAGATCACATATGCAAAAGCTGGCATTTCCAGGTTGCATGGTTGTATCGAGTTTGTAAAGGACTGCTAGCAAACGTAGAATCGCCACCTTGCTGTGCTTCAATGAGCCATACTTACGAGGCACTCAAATATTTCTTCTAGAGCATGCAGTTGAAGCCTCCTACATGACTGCTTTGCTTTCACTGCATGTTTGGATTTGATCACTTATATAAGGAATTAAGTATTTGCCTTTCAAGCTCAACAGATTCCTCTATTTCAATTTTGATGCCATTACCTCCAGCATTCAAACAGAAAAGAGCTTATTCTTTGGCTAACATGCCCTCTAGATGCTCGCAGTCGATTTATGCATACATTTGCAAGCTTGACTGGATAGTAACAACACTTTTCTGAAGAGTTGAATATTACTGGAGAACCTTCATCTAAGAGTTTATGTGGCTTAGTGAGAACAAATGGGGTGTCGATCTTTGTTAGAGAAGCAAAGGCTACGAAAAGGTCTGTGGTCTCCGGAGGAGGATGAAAAACTGATACTGTATGTGATGAAAAGCGGCCGTGGTTGCTGGAGCAAAGTTCCTAGAGAGGCTGGTGGAGTCTCTCTCTCTCTCTCTCTCATTTAGATTGTGATTTCTTTCTTGAGCATGAACTGTACTTCGAATAGGAACTGATCGTTTGATCTCTTTCTCATTATCTCCACAAATAACGCTCATCAGCAACAGCAACTTCACTCAAACTCAAAATTCTGCTGCTAAATTATTGGAGTCGAAGACTTAACTTTGTGGTGGGTTGAAATTTGTTTTTGTATTTGAACTTGACTTCAGGATTAGATCGTTGTGGAAAAAGCTGCAGACTTCGATGGATTAACTACCTGAGGCCAGATTTGAAGCGAGGCAGGTTTTCTGAAGAAGAACTGAAACGCATCATAGATCTTCATGCCATTGTAGGCAACAGGTCCTACCATCAACTCAGCAATTTATTTGCTCTTTTGGCATGGGGTTGATCGGATGTTTCCTACCATAAACGCAAAAGCGTTTACTTCACAATTCCTCCAAATTTATGAGTCGAAATTTCTGTTTATTGTATTTGTCTCACTGGCTTTCCTTTTTTCCTGAATGCAGATGGTCTCTGATAGCATCTCACCTGCCCGGCCGAACAGATAACGAGATAAAAAACTTTTGGAACTCGTTCATCAAGAAGAAGTTGAAGCATAAAGGCATTGATCCTAATACCCAGAAACTCATCACAGATCTTCAGAAACCACTTGCAGCTATTTCACAGGAAAAGGAGGTGTCTCTGCATGTGGGGGCCAAGCATACTGGTTCCTCTCAAATCCCGGTCAGATCTTCTAGTGTTTCAGATAACATCAATTTTAAAGCAAGCCAAGCGGATCAATGCAAGCCGCTGGACATGAATTTAAAACGCATCTCCAATTCCACCGGTCTAGTGAACAGTAGTTTTGAATCTTCTCAAAATTCCCTGGAAAACAGTCAGGTCATGAGCCCTCATCTAAGTGTTATCAATAGGCAGTTCGGAGACACACCAGCATTCCGTATAGAAAAGATCTCCAAGGCAATTTCTACTGCTGTGGACGCAATGTATTTGGGGTCAGTCATCGATTCTCCCCGCTCCAGACCACATGACTTTCAAGAAGTATTGCAATTTAACGTTGGAACAGCCAACTACGAAGGGAGGTCCGAGCTTCCAGCAGCAGTGACGTTGCAGCAACAGATTGATTCAAAACTTACTGTCATGGATTCTGAAGCAGCTTCTACGCATGACAATACAGAAAGTTTGAGTTCAACTCTTACCTCACTTACCACGTGTTCCAGGGAAGCCGGCAGTGATTTTTCTGTCAATGCGCAATTATGTTATCCTGCAAAAGAGTACAAGAGAGGTATTTCGTGCCGTCTAAGCGGCGATGCGGCTCATTGTTCGGTAGAGACGAATCCGAATAAACCAAGAATGAAAATTTGGGATTGTAGCAATAACAGCAGCAGCAGTTGCTGCGGCAGCATGAGTACTGATAGCATGACGTTTAACCAAGAAAAGAAGCAGCAGGAGGAGAGCAACATTTATTATGGATTGTCTCATGATCAGGTTGGAGCTTCAGAACCTCCTTGCAATGATAATCAGTGGATCAAGCGTTCCTTGACACCAGGAGACGTTGACAATGGTAACGTCCTCTCTGACTTATTTACAGTCTCATGGTCATTGGCTGATAAACTGCACGAACAACTCCTTTCATCAGTAGGATCCAATACCACCGGCTGGCAGCAAATCCAGGACATAGAACAGTGTGCACAATCACAGCCCGATAGTTTCCTGTTTGCTGACATGCAACTCATAGCAGCTCATTTCGATCAGATGCTATAAGCGACCACAAGCCATGACTTGGGTTGGGTCATTCCATCTTAAGTTTTTGTGCAGGCTGGAAAATAATGTGGAATGTGCTGAGAATAGGCGTTCAACATTGGCATACGTATCAGTATGAATATATGCATCCGTGCAAATGTTCCATAGCGCTATGTACAAGCTCACATAGTAGTACATACTATCTGTATCTAGAATCTAGATATAGTGTTTGAAGGTTCGAAAAGAGCTCAATAAAAAGTAGCTTAAAGTATCGCTACAAAAGGCAGAATATGTCTCCATTCTAAAGCTTACTGCGGGTGTAGTGTCACTGTGCTTAATGCAGGCAAGGCATCTGGTCAGTCCCATTTTACAATAATTTGCTGCATTGCACAAATTGATTTTACAATAGTCATACTCAATCAAAGTAGACATGATCTATCACACTATGATCTCCTTGCAGAATAAATATTATTTCAACATTCAGTTTTTGATATGTACTTTTGGTACTGAGATCGGCATATCCCCGTTTCACACATATTTTAAGAAATGTTTACTAATCAGTTTGCTGAATCAACTTGTGTTTTCCATGGTTGCATGTACATCTTTTGTGCTAATGTCTGCTAGTGCATGCCCTTGAGCTCCAAAACGGGGGTGTTTCGGAATGTAGCAGAAACAGTCTCTATCAGCGCCTTTTCTATGCTAGAATTTGTCATATAAAACTCATACCAAACTTCGAGAAAGTCCGGAAATGAGAATTGGCATTCTGATCAGCATACGATAGCAACACTCCAATTGATTATGAAAACAAATGACTTGGAAGTTGGGGTTGAGTATGCTATCTTCCCTTTTTCCAACAGTTTGAACCATTCCCTATCCATACACTACACAGCTTGCCATAATCTTTCATATGCCCTTCAATGATTCTCATTTTGACTTTAATATTGATTTAAGGGAAAAGTCCGATGAATATGGCTCTTAGAATCAATTGCTGCCTTCAACACGATCAAAAAAGTTCTGGTAGAAGTAGATAAAGTAGCATATATACTCCATCTCATATATTAAAATACTGCAGACTCTAGCTGAGCATTCTATACTTTGAAGTTATTGCAATTGTATGTACTATAATTACATTGTGTATGAAAGTAAAAATCCTTAATTTTGAAACCTGTCAACCTGTTTTAACTTTACATTACAAAAATGCCATGATCTGCAAACACTCATTTGAGCTGTGCACTGCATCAGAGCCATGTTGCAAAGTGAAAATTGCAAATATACTTTTCAAAACATGGGAGCAAACAAGTTCCGTTGGATCATTTTGACTGTTTCTAGGTCATCAACCCACTAGGCTTAGCATAATTAAATTCAGAACTGAGACCCTACTTATGGGGATCAAGACTTACATGGAGGTCACCCATGATTTTCAGAAACTACAATTCAAGTGTTATACGCAGGAGACTTCAAGGTGTACGTTCACTTATCTCTGCATTAGAAAATCCAATCCAAGATAGCTCCTTGTACAATTTTTTATTGCGTATTATAATTAGAGAGAACTTGCTGTTGTTGAAAACACCTGTATTCAAGTACCACTCTTAAGATATTCAGCTTGGAGATTTATTTAAGCTTTTATATATTATGCTATTCCTACCATTGGGATGTGATACTTTAATGAATAGATTGATTGAGCTTGAACATCGGGGTCAAGTAGCTTCATGCTCATTAGGTCATTGCAAGGCTTTTTGGCATCAACAATTATAATCTATTCCATTTAATATGATATAAGCTTTGCCTACACAAGTAGAATGTAAAATATTGTAAACTCCATGACGTGTAAATAATCTAACCATGAGCATAGATGCAAATGATTGCGTGTTGTTATGCATTTTAATCATTTACAGGACCAACCACTGTTTTATTATGCACAGACCTTAGTCTAACGTAATGCGTTGTGCTCAGGTGTATTTTGGGACCACCTCCAGGAGCATAATGTCCATCCAATTTTCTCTCTCCTATGAATCTGTCATTCTCTCTCTATGGAATGCATGTCTCTCTCCTCTCTAAGGTGGAATGCATGTTCTCTCTCTACGGAATGCATGTTCTCTCTCCTCTCTCCGGTGGAATGTGCATGTGCTATGTGGCAGCCCGTCATTGGCTGTCCACATCCACATTCCACCACAAATGTAAAAAAGTTTGCCCAAAAAAAAAAAAAACTGTCCACGCGTGCGGTTGTACGGCCCAAAAAAACCGAAAAGAAAAAACTAGTCCACGTGTACAGCAGCACTGTACGGCCAGGAAAAAAAATTAAATAAAAAAAAAACCTTCGCACAATGGCATTACGCAGGGGAAGGCCTGAAGTTCTCGGGCCTTCCTTGCTGGTCGGGGCCTGGCCTCGGGCTCCCTCCCTCGGGCGAGGGCCCTCCCAGCAAGGAAGGCCCTCAGACAGGGCCTTCCCCCCCAATAGAAACCACATCCATACTAAATTGAGTTCTATTTCTTTTCTCTTGTATTTAAACATGTAGAGAAGATTATAGTTTCAATGTCTAGGAATCAACACTTAATTTCAAGTCATAATGAACTTCAAACCAAGTGTGAGGAACTAAGATTAAATGTAATCCATGCATGAAAGCTCTATTCCTAATCAACAATTGGCACTTCCATCTTTATGCAAGGATTCCCCATTCGAGTAGTAACATAATAATGGTTAAAATTTGTGTGCTCTTAATATTCTTTGGGCCTTACCAACTCCTTCCTCTTCATATGTCTACATGCCTCCCCTTAACATTTCAAATCATTACTTTTACCCATTTGTTGAGGCAAGTTAAGACATGTGTGCTTGCAATATTAACTTCTATGTTCTTGAGGCTTGCATGAGCTTTTAGAATCCACCCCTACACACCATCTCTTTTTTATTAGGAATTTTGTATGCATCTCTAGCTTAATTAGACTAGCATAAAAACATTGACCTATGCAAGAATAATTATATTCTCAATAAAATCCATAGCGACAATACGTGAACTTAGTTGGACTATCTCATGTCAGATGGTTCCCAATAGAGTTTAGCGACTAACATAGAAAACATAATGACATAATGGATCCAAGGAGCTCGCAACAAGTGCTAAATAGCAACATGAAACCATAAAGGGTCATCTTTTGCACACCATGTAGGGAGATGGTAGCCTTAGCTCACTTTGAAAAGTTATTTGATATGTCGATTCAAAAGCATACCTAAAACATGATTACGTTGTACCTAAGTGAAAGCCTCACAAAAACTTATTAGTTTTGAGCTATCAACAAAATTAAAGCCAAAGAGTAGAATGTATGCTTGGATGCCAACCCTTGAAGAGCAACTTTTTTAATGAAGTAAGGTAGAGAATCCATTCAAAAAGAGGGTTTTACCAATTGATTACGAAGAAGAGTTTGAAGTTTAATCCATAGGTTCTATTGATAGTAATAGAAGATATGTGCACTGATTTACTCTTGTAGTTAGCAAAAGGGGCACATAAGTTGAAAGGAAATGCCATATTGCACAAAGAGGCAAGAACATTGCGAGAATGTGGCAAGTAAGGTATTTGAGCTGCTTGCCATTAAGAATTGATCAAATTCTAGTAAAACATTTGTGACATGTAGAAGGTGGTTGTCCCATTGTTGATTCAAAAATCTTAAAAAGTGGGAGAGCAAGTGCTGAGTATGTAGAAGGGGAAAGGAAAAAGGAGCATTAATAAGTGTAGTGGACCAACAAAAGACGTCTCTGTTGTTTTTATGGAGAAGGCCATATCTAATACTAATTTTAGGGACTCCACCAAGCTAATGTGTTCATCGTTCATAGTAAAAAAATTGGTGAGGAGGAGGATAATCCACTTGCTCAATAGTGCATAGGCCTATAAATGACATGTGCATGTTGAAAAGTGGCTATTGATTCAAGGCTTGCAAGTATAAAATGGAGTGTGTCAATAATAAAGAGTTTGAGAACCCATCTGGGTGCACTTGTAAGGATCATGCTAAGTAAAATTTAACAAAAAATGCATAAAGCTCACAAAGTTGAAAGCAAAAAGAAAGGTTTCCTCATAGTTTAGAAGAGAACAAAGAGTAAGGACTAGGTCCTTACAGGTGGGGACCGAAGCTGATTGGACAACATATTGTATCATATAGTATTTTCACTATTTGTATACAATAGATATAACAGAAGATGTACCAATGAATGATTCTTCATGCATGGATTGGAGAAGCCTAGTTCTCCTTGTTAGAAAAACGGAGGTGCAAATAGAACAACGGAGTAGAGAATGTTTACTTACCCAAAGAAAAAGGGCAATGTTTTTAAGAACAATGTCTATCAAAGCTTTGGTTGTGACAAAAACCAAGGTAAAATTCAATAAGATGAGTGGATGTGACAAACAACAATGGATTGGGTTACAAAAGACATGTATTCATTTTTCACATCATGAATTTCACTAAGAATGAGTTGATGAACCATGTTGTCCATTACCAAGGGGTGATTGAGATAATGCAGGGGAAGCAAATTTGACCAATATCATATCAACTGATATGGTCAAATTGGAGGGTCAAAAACAAGAAACTAATGAAGATCGTGATATGAAATGACTAGCAAAATTCTTTAATGTTATGGAGGGGTTTTGCATTCTAAGTGCTAGACCATCTCATGAGGCATTTGAAAATCTCAAAGAAGTCCTATTATCAATTTGGGTACAAAACGAGATCCTAAAATTGTTCATCCATAAAAGACTCCTATTCTTGGAAAAATCCCTAGAGCTCTTTGTGTCTTATAAAGAAATATCTAGTATGAGCTACAAAGAATTCAAGGGTGCTTCAAAGGAAATATATCAGCATATGATAGATCTTACTATCAATGCTAAGTTGATTTGATATAGTATTATCAAATGAATCATAACTATGAAAAATGAGTCAAGCAGGAAATTGAAAATTTATCACAAAAGGGATGAATCTATTATATTGATTATAGTCCTTTGTTGAGCTCTAAAAAAGTTAAAGTTAATATGTATGTATTCACTTTTACAAGGGTTCAACTTCATCTCCATTATTTAACTTTTGAAGTTTACATAACTAGTAGGTTGTTGTAGAAGAATTGTGTGATCGTGGAATGGCGTATAATCTTATGATGTATTTGAGGATAATATAGAGGAAACAATATTGATGCTAAGAGGAATTTATTATGGATGATTCATGACTTGCCAACATATGGCTCTTGTAGGTAAACTAGATTGTACCTTGTTTTTTGAGTAGAAATGTACAACATCTATTCCATACACATGTTGATTGTTGATTGTTTTTTGAATATAATCATTTGTGGAGAAGAATATATTTTGTGGTCATTAACACTAGAGTTGTTTTCAGCACATTATTGTGTGTGCATGCACAAAAGTGCGCATAAAATCCTTGGTCACTTGACAAGACATAACATGCCATTTTCAAATGATTGAAATTTCATTGTGTTATTGGAAGACTTAAATTTTCTCTCTCTCAATAGATGGCAATTTGCCCCCAAAAAACTTCAATTTTTAGCACTTTTTAGCACTTCACATGGGTAACTTTAGGTGCACGTATATATCTCTATAGGACTCCAGATTTAAATTTTTTTTATAGATGTGTTTCTATGGCATAAAAGATTGAAAGTAGACAGCCAAAGAAAGAGTTCTAAAAAGCACCTCCAAAAGAGCTGAAACTTTCTAGCACCTTTCAACAATTTTCAATACTTTTCAGCACTTGACATGGGTAATTGTAGATGCACATATCTATCTCTACATAACTCAAAATCGAAACAAATTTGAGAGACATGTTTCTATAGTCATATAATACTTTTTAAAGTAGACAAACCAAAAAAGAATTCTTAAAATCATGGTATTATACACTGATATATGATATTTCCTGTTTTGGTGATTTTTATCAGCACTTAAAAGGGTAACTTTGAATGCATGTATCGAACACCTTGCCATTTATCAATAGATGAGATCAAATGATATTGCATAGAAAGCAAACATCAATGAAAAAAATGCAACAAATGTGAAAACATAAATGCTTTATATATACATAGGAAAATGTTTTCCTAACCACATGATTAAGCTCTTACTTAGTCAACTTTAAAAGAGTTCACCTATTTCAGGTCAGCTTTTCTATTAGCTTTTCTATCCAACAGGTGTTTTTGTCTGGGAAGCAAAATTTTCCTTAAAACTTACCAATCTAAATGATTAGTACACTATTAGATATATATTAAGTACACTATTAGATATATATATTTTCAAGCTTCCTAGAAAATTTTGAACTACCTTGGTTTTGCAATCCTTTTTTTTGGTATGCCATGTAATTTACTGAAATCAAAATTAGAATGAAAAATTCTTAGTGGATGCATCAAAATCAAATTTTTCTGGCAGCCAATGAAAATTCTTTTAGAAGGTAACTTGCATCAAATTTTAGACAAATAGAGAACTAAGGCCTTACATTCTTTATTACATCTTGATTTCTAAGGGGGCTTGAATTTGAGACCAATGAAACTTTGGATGACATTCCTTATTGGCTTGAGTTACAAAGAGGTCAACAGGGCAAAAAAAAAAAAAAGGTTTCTTGATAGCATTGCTCATTGACAAGCAAGACTACCATACATTTTTTTAATTTATCTTAGAGCTTGATTTTGATTGCCATCAACTTCTACTAAATCTCTCCAAATTCAAAATGATTAGATGCTCCCCACATCTTTTCACAAAATATTTTTGCACAAAATATAGAATAAGAACAGTTTTTCTACTCAGAGCCAAGTAAAGAACTATAGCTTACTTCTCGCTTCTTATTATTGTTCAAGTAAAAAGGTATTCAAGTACATAACCATTTCATATAGCAAAGGTAACAAAGAGTCTCATGATATGAGACCCATAACATTTGAGCTATTTGTGTGAGCATCCAATAGAAATAAAATTTATTTGCCAAAACTATATAGAACTCTACAACAATCTCAAACATAGCGTGAATGGCAAGAATACAGAAACACAAATAATGGACAAAATATGACAAAGACATTTATTATTAGAAAAAGGACTACAAATGAAATATGTTAGCCTTGCCATTTCAGATGACTATTGGAGCATTGCTCACTAGTGAGCAATGTGCTAGAATTTTTTTTTTTGTTTGGCACCCATTCGTCTACTATGATATATTTTGTAGAACTATTGAATATAATCCAGACTTGATTTTATCCGATTTCCATGTAATCTTCTAACAAAATTTCAACTATAAAAAATCGTACAAAAATAATCAATTATGACATTGCAATCCCTAAACTATGGAGAGCATCGACAAAAGACTATCAAAGGGAGCTTTAAAACTCATATCTACCAGGAGTAGTACCACCATGGAAAGTCGACAAGTAGTAGACCAGGCAATGAGGTAACAAAAAGCCTGACATCTCACAACCATATTTTAACATTGTAGTGGCCACACGTAGATTCGTTCCCAAGGGAATAGTGCTTCCCTTGTGAAGTTAGCTTGCAAAACCTACTCTAACCACACCTAGATTAACCACATCTAACTAACCACCCTACTTTAACCACAAGCAAGAAGAGCAAGAATAGATTACAATGGGGGAGGTGCTTACATCCTGTCTACTCTCTTAGAAATAATCAAAACAACATGCAAATAGAAAGAAGTAGCAAAAGAAAAGCAACACAAGATACAAAAATGTGAGAGAGAGAGAGAGAGAGAGAGAGAGAGAGAGAGAGAGAGAGAGAGAGAGAGAGAGAGAGAGAGAGAGAGAGAGAGAGAGAGAGAGAGAGAGAGAGAGAGAGAGAGAGAGAGAGAGAGAGAGAGAGGAAACAAGGATGTTCGAGTCACAATTGGACATAATCTCCTCCTCCTATTGAACATGAAAATATGGTACAAAGGGTGCCCTTTTATGGATGGGGAAGGCCCTCACCCCTTTCTCCTATTGGTTAATTACAATGGCAAGGATCCTAATCCAAGCCGTTTAAATACTCAATTATTGGATCCTATTGAAAGTGTGTAACAACATTTATTGTTCATCATTTGAGTTTTCTTCACTTCAAATGTCTTCAATGGGTTCATCCTTGTTGAAACCAAGTGAAAGATTGACCACTTCAGATTATTCAATTTGGAAAATGAGAATGGAGTCCATCTTGATCCTTCAAGACGTGATGGACATAGTTCTTGGCCTTGAAGAAGAACCACAAGTTCTTCAAGAGGTTCAAATACAAAAAGAGAGCTAGGATGGCTCTCCACTACATTAAGATGAATGTCTCTAATGAGATATTGAGGGAGATAGGTACTTGCACAACAGCCAAAGAAGCTTGGGATTGTCTCAAGACTATCTATGAGGCTAAGAATACCTCTAGGCTTCTCACTCTTAGGAATCAAATCTTTCAAAGTAGCCAAAAGAGTGATGAGAGTGCATCTAGTTATGTTTTGAGAGTAAAAGATATTCATAGAGAGCTTTCTTGCATTGGTGATTCCATCAATCAAAATGAGCTAGTTCAAGTCATTCTCAATGGCTTGAGAAGTGAATTTGATAACCTTGTTCAATCCTATGCCATTAAGGAGGAGCTACCAAGTTTGGAGGCTCTCCAAAGTGTGCTAATTTCAGAAGAATCAAAACAAGAGTACAAGCTCTTGAGGATGGACAAGCTTTCTCTCACTCATAATGATGGCGAAGCTCTCTTTGCCAAGGATAAGCACAAAGAGAGGAGCAAGAACCAACATCAACAATCCTCAAGCAAGGACAAAGTCAAATCCAAAGACAAAGATGAGGAGGAAGATGATTCCTCTAATGCTTCATCATCCAAGCTCAAGAAAAAGAAGAAGATCAAGTGCTTTTAATGTGGCAAGAAAGGTCATTATGCCACCAATGGCTTCAAAAAGAAGAATCAACTCAAGCAAGCCAATATTACCAATGAGAAGGAAGACACTATTGCAAGTGATGGAGAGGGATCTCTTATGGTCTCTAGTTTCTCATCTACTCCTTTCAAGAAGGACGGCCTATGGTATATTGATAGTGGAGCCTCTTCACATATGTGTAGCTCCAAGGACTCTTTCTCTTCTATTGCACCTTATGATAGAGTGAAGAAATCAATATACACTGCAAATGATTTTGAATGTCCTATTGAAGGCATAGGGAACATTCCCTTGAAGCTTGCATCCTCTAAAGTTCTTTCTCTCTCTAGAGTTCTTTATGTACCTAAGCTTACCAAGAATCTTATTAGTGTTGGCCAATTGCTTGATAATGGCCTTGATGTAAAATTCAATGTTGATACTTGCACTATCAAGAAGAATGATGAGATACTTGCATTAGGATATAGATTTGGTGGCATCTATAAACTAGATCCAAATGAGTATGTGAATGCTTGTAATGTTGCTCTTGTGAACAAGCTCTCTATGGAGGAATTATGGCATAGGAGGTTGGGACATCCCAACTACAAATCCATGCTCTCTATGATCAAAGAATCCAAAGCTATTGGCTTGCCAAAGTCATTCTCCAAGAAGATCAAGCCTTGTGAGGCTTGTGCTATTGCTAAATCTCACAAAAAGCCATTTACAAGATCTTCTATCAAAAGCAAGCATCCTTTGGAGTTAATCCACTCGGATGTGCATTTCTCATCAACTACAAGCAAGGGAGGAGCCACTTGTTTTGTTACTTTCATTGATGATTACACAAGATTCACTTGGATATATCTTCTTGCTTCAAAATCTATGGTGTTTGATCATTTCCTTATTTTCAAAGCTTATGTAGAGAAGCAATTCTCATTCAAGATTAAAGCTCTTAGAAGTGATGGAGGTGGTGAATATACCTCCAATAAATTTCAAGATTTTTGTGAGCTTGAAGGCATTAAAAGAGAGTTTTCTTGTGCCTACTCTCCATCTCAAAATGGAGTGGCCGAGAGAAAGAATAGATCTCTATGTGAATGTGCAAAATCTATGAGAATTGAGGCATCTTTGCCCAAAGATTTTTGGGGAGAAGCCATTAATTGTGCAAATTATCTTTGCAATAGGCTCCCACATATAGCTCTTGGAGGAAAGTCACCATATGAAATCTTATTTTTGAAGAAGCCTAAGGTTGATCACCTTAGAGTTTTTGGATGCATATGCTTTTCCCATATTCCCTTGGAAACAAGGAAGAAGGAAGATCCTAGTGCATGCAAAGGGATCATGGTTGGATACTCATCCACCAAGAAGGCCTATAGAGTCTTTATACTCTATACTTCTCAAGTTATTGAAAGTACAGATGTTGTCTTTCATGAAGATCAACACTCATCATTTGAAGAGGCCGAGATCAAGAAATCTATGGATGCATCATCAATTATTGATTTTGAAGACAATCATGATGTGATGGGGTCAAGATTTGAAGAGGACTCTCCTCGGATTTTTTCACCAAGAAGATCCATGAGAGATAGATCCGAGCCTAAGAGGCTCTCATATGTTGACAAAGGCAAGCAAGTGGATCTTGATTCCACTAATTATGTTTTTTATGTCTCTCATGAAGAGCCAAAGAATGTACAAGAGGCACTCAATACCAAGGAGTGGTATGATGCCATGAAGCAAGAGTATGATGCATTGATCACCAACAATACTTGGGAGCTTGTGGATCCTCCTTCCAACAAGCATGTGATTGGTTGCAAGTGGGTATTTCGAATCAAGTTCAATCATGATGGCACCATCAACAAGCATAAAGCAAGATTATGTGCCAAAGGATTTGCTCAAATCCATGGTCTTGATTATGAGGAGACCTTTGCACCCGTTGCAAAGATGGTGACAATAAGAATTCTTATTTCTCTTGCTTGTTTTTTCAAGTGGAAGGTGTTCCAATTAGATGTATCCAATGCTTTTCTAAATGGTTATCTTGAGGAGGAGATCTATATGGAACAACCTCAAGGATTCATCAAGGATGAGTCCAAAGTGTGCTTGCTCTTCAAAAGTCTTTATGGACTCAAGCAAGCACCAAGATCATGGTATTCAAGACTTAACTCTTTTCTTATCTCACTAGGATCTACTCTTAGTGACTATGATCCTTCCATGTATCTAAAGTTTGTTGATAGCAATATTGTCATTCTTCTAATTTAGGTTGATGACATTATTCTTTGTGGAAGTTGTATCAAGCTAGTTGATGAATCCAAGCTAGCACTTGGATGTGAGTTTAAAATGCAAGATCTAGGAGAGATACATTACATCCTAGGCCTAGAAATTGATTTTTATGAAAATCATGTCTTTATATGCCAATCTAGATATGCTCGCTCTATGTTGAAAAAATTCCATATGGAAAATTCTAAGAGCATAGATACTCCAATGGAGCAAATTGTAAAAGATCCTAATAAAGGTGATGAAAGATCCTTTGAGGACATCACACTTTTTAGGAGTCTTGTAGGCTCCTTGATTTGGCTTACCATTACTAGGCCCGATCTTAGTCTTTGTGTGCACAAATTGAGTCAATTTATGCAAGATCCTAAGATCCATCATGGGAAGATGGCCAAGAGGATTCTAAGATATGTATCTTCATCTTGTGATTATGGTCTACTCTATAAAAGTGAAGATCTATCCATTATTGGCTACTCGGATTCGGACTTTGCAAGTGACAAGATGGATCGAAAGTCTATTAGTGCATACACTATCTTTCTTGGAGGCAATCTAATATCTTGGCTTTCCAAAAAGCAAGATACTATATCTCTCTCTTCATGTGAGGCCGAGTACAAAGCACTCACTACAACTTCCAAAGAAGTGCTTTGGATCAAGAGGTTATTAATGGAACTAAAGTGCATCAAAGAGGATGATCTACCAATGATCAAGTGTGATAACATCTCGGCCCAAGCTCTTGCCAATAATCCCATATTTCATGCAAGAAGCAAGCACATAGAAGTGGCACACCATTTTGTGAGAGAAAAGCTTATTGGAGGAGAAATCTATTTGGAGCATGTCAACTCGTCCTCTTGTATTGCCGATCTACTCACCAAGCCTTTGAGCAAAAGTGCTTTCATCAAGCATAGATCTAATCTTGGAGTTATATCAAGATCAATGCTCAAATCTTCATAGATAATTTTTTAGGAGGAGTGTGAAGAATTGAAAAAGATTATCTATGTTAGATATAGGGGTCTTATGTTTTTTACATCAAGCATCTAGGTGTAGGATGTTGATAGGAATAAATTTGGCATAGATGGCAAATTATGCAATTCCACACGTGTGAAATTCAACATTTGGCGCTGTGAAGAATTGCCAAAAATTGGCAAATCTCGCTTGATCAAAAACCATGTAGAATAGTGTAAATTGTGTACACAAGTGGGTCCCGCACATGTGAGGCCATGATGCCACATGGAAAACCCATCCTAATGTAGGTTAGGTCAAGTCAAGAGAGTTGGTCATGTCTATTTGGTGGTCATCCCTACTTTATAGGACCTACACCTAAGTTTAAGGTGAAAATTTGACCAACTAGCTACCTACCAAGCATAACTCTAGGAAATAGACTAGGGTTTCATTTTAGCTCAAGGAGAGTGAGTTAACTTCCTTATTACATGCTGGAAATCCACCTAACTTCAAGAAGGAAGTCGAATTTGGTATGTATTCCCTCTCTCCATAGTGAGAAGATAGAAAATTTTTGGAGCTCATTGGCAATCTCAAGCTAGTTCACTATGTACATTGAGTTTTTGTGATCCAAATGAAACCAAATCAATTTCTACTTGTTTCTCAGGTTGAAGGCCATACTACAACCTGTATTACACACGTGTGGGCTCGGATTTCAATGTTTATCAATGCTTTTGATTGTTAATGCTTGTTGTTTGTCAAATTGCCAATCTAGATCAACTTTTTTGTATCTAGTTTTTTGATAGATTGTTAAGCAGGCATCCAATCACTCTTGTGGATCTATTGTAGATCCATTTATGGTCCTAAAGTACAGTACTTTCACATGGTATCAGATCCAAGTACAAGAGCATAAGCCATTGATCTAATGCAAATCTTTTTCTAGCAAGTTTTGGTGCTAAAAGCTAGTATTGAGAGGGCAAGCTAGAATCTTGATTTTGGTGAGGAGATTTGATCCCAAACTTGGTAGGGGTCCAAATCCGTACTGTCCACATGTGTGGGCACCTCTGAACCTGCATTTAATGCATGGTATTCATTTGATCCAAAAAAAATTCAATTTGTGAGCTATTTGTGTAATTTTTGGTGGAGATCCTAGGATAATCTACCAAGATCATTTGCCATTGATTAGATTTGAATTTTTTTCATGGAATCTAATTAATCTAGTCTGAGTTCAAGTCCTATTAAGGTTAAAAACAGGTCTTGAAAGTACACCAAGAAGGAAGAAAGAGATTAAGTCATTTTTTTTGTCCAAAAATAGCCAAAATTGGCAAGATTTGATTGTAAGTAGATTTCACATCATCTTATCTTCATTCCAACTTTGTGAGGGAGTGCTAGAACTGAGATTATAAGTCCATTTGTTGGATTAGAAATCTAATTTGAGTGAAAAACTACAAGAGAGAGACCTTAGTGAGTTTCTAGAGACAATCAAATCCATTTCTTGGTAAGATTTGTTTGAAAGTAGTTTTCACTTGATCTTATCTTCATTCCAGCTTTGTGAGGGAGTGATAAAATTGTGATTATAAGTCCATTTGTTGGATTAGAAATCAAATTTGAGTGAAACACTACAAGTGTGAGACCTTTGTGAGTTTCAAGTCAATCAAATCTATTTCTTATTTGTAGAAGTCACTAGTAAGATGGGATCTGCTGGAGCATACCTTCTAGAAGCTAGTGAGAGATTGAATTCTACAAATTATGCTATTTGGAAGGTTAGGATGGAGTCACTCTTGGTGATCCAAGACCTTCATGAGTTCTTGATTGAAGATGAAGATGAACCTCTAGGTGCACAGGAGTTAGCTAGATACAAGAAGAGATCTAGGCTTGCACTTCATTGTGTGAAGATGAATGTGAGCAATGATTTGTTGAGAGAAGTATCAGCATGTACTAGTGCTAAAGAGGCTTGGGAGTCTTTAAAATCAATCTATGAATCTAGTAACACTTCAAGAGTACTCATGCTTAGAAATCAGATTTTGCAAAACATGAAGAGAAGTGAGGAGAGTGCACAGGATTATGTACTCAAAATCAAGTCTCTAAATAGGGAGTTGGATTCCATTGGAGAGAAGATTCATGATGGAGAGCTTGTACAAATTGTTCTTAATGGTCTAGGAGATGACTTTGCAAATTTGGTCCAAAGTTTTGCCATCCAAGATACTTTGCCAACTATAGAAAAACTTCACAGTGTATTAGTGGCTGAAGAGTGTAGGATGCTCCATGCAAAATCTAGGATGAGTTCCTTGTCTTTGCAGGATGGTGATGAGAAAGCCAATTTCTCATTCAAGGGCAAAAAGAAGACCAATGGAAAGAAGAAGCATCCAAAGGAGGCCAAAGAAGAGGATGATGCATCAAGCTCAAAGGACAAGTCAAAGCAAAAATGCTTCTTTTGTGGAAAGAAGGGGCATTATGCATCTGAATGCTACAAGAGACTAAGAGCACAAGTGGAGGAGGACAAACAAGGCAACCTTGCAAAGGAGGAGGAAGAGGATAAAGTAGATGTATTCTTGATGGCATCTACATCCTCACCAACAAGCAATAACAATTCAAGAGACAATTGGTGGATCGACAATGGGTCTAGCTCCCACATGTCTTGTAAAAAGGACTTTTTCTCAACCTTACACTCGTTCAATGATGCTAAAAAGTTTGTCTTTACTGCAAATGATGAAGAGTGTAGGATAGATGGTGTTGGCACCATCTCTTTGTGTCTAGAATCCTCAAAATGCATGGATCTAGAAAATGTCCTTTATGTACCATCAATCACCAAGAATATGCTTAGTGTTGGTCTACTCTTAGGAAGTGGTTTGGATGTCAACTTTAAGCATGGTGTTTGCTTCATCTTGAAGAATGATGTTTGCATTGCAAAGGGATTTAAACATGGAAGATTGTTTAAGTTGGAAGCTAGTGTTGCTTTTGAAAGAATGAGCTTGGAAAAGGAGGAGATCACTCAAGAGGAGATCTTGGCAAAGTGTGATCTTGCTTGCATTGAGGAGGAGTATCAAAAGGAGGAAGATCTTGAGGATCTGCCTCAAATCATGAGAGTTCCAAGGGAGTCCTCAATGACAATGGCCGAGTCATCAAATTGCATGCAAATAGTCCATTCAAGTGTGCATCTTGCAAGGGTGGTGAGCATTGGAGAGTCTACTATCTTTGAATACTTTTTGGAAAGTAGTAGTAGACATGAGGTGACTTGTTTCTTAACTTTAAGATTCATGGTGTTTATTACTTTGTATGACAAGACAATGAAATGGGATGCTTTGAAATCTAAATTTGTTGTTGATAAAGCAATTTCATTGGATAACTATTTTTGTAATAGTTTGAATAGAGTCATAAAAGATGAAACATCATTGGCATTGGAAATCTTTGTGTCCACATGCTTTGTGCATGATCATTCCAATGTAAGAACCAAAGATTATTCTATTTCAATGATAGGAATAATGGTAGTGTTTTGCTCTTCAAGTAGAGATTGTAGAATCTACTTGTTTTCAACCAAATTCTCAATGGTGGAAATGTGATCTTTCAAGAGTGGAAGATTTGTAAACTTGAAGAAGCACCTTTGGATCAACACCTTATTCAATTCATTGATGTTTTGGAGTCAAGTCAAGTGGAGGATCAAGCTCAAGACCCGACGACTCCAAGAAGAATCTTGAGTATCAAGATGGAGCCATCAAGGCTCAATCATATGGATCAGGCAAGGCAAGTTGTCTTTGGCAACATGATTTATGCACTTAATATTTTAATTGATGTATCTTCAAGTGCACAAAATGCCTTGGAATCCATGGCATGGCATGATGTTTAGTTTTGAAGTGTGCTACATGTATATAGACACATTTATGGAACACTTGTAAGGGATCCTCTAAGAGGTGGTGAAAGATCCTTCATGGACATCATCTCTATTGGAGTCTCAAAAGTTCCTTGTTTGTAGATGGATTTTTTAGACACTTCTAAAAGCTTTCATTGATCTATCAAGAGAGTTTTAAATAGATCAAGCTAAATTTGAGGAGGAGTGTGAAGAATTGCCAAAAATTGGCAAATCTAGCTTGATCAAAAACCATGTAGAATAGTGTAAATTGTGTACACAAGTGGGTCCCGCACATGTGAGGCCATGATGCCACATGGAAAACCCATCCTAATGTAGGTTAGGTCAAGTCAAGAGAGTTGGTCATGTCTATTTGGTGGTCGTCCCTACTTTATAGGACCTACACCTAAGTTTAAGGTGAAAATTTGACCAACTAGCTACCTACCAAGCATAACTCTAGGAAATAGACTAGGGTTTCATTTTAGGTCAAGGAGAGTGAGTTAACTTCCTTATTACATGCTGGAAATCCACCTAACTTCAAGAAGAAAGTCGAATTTGGTATGTATTCCCTCTCTCCATAGTGAGAAGATAGAAAATTTTTGGAGCTCATTGGCAATCTCAAGCTAGTTCACTATGTACATTGAGTTTTTGTGATCCAAATGAAACCAAATCAATTTCTACTTGTTTCTCAGGTTGAAGGCCATACTACAGCCTGTAGTACACACGTGTGGGCTCGGATTTCAATGTTTATCAATGCTTTTGATTGTTAATGCTTGTTGTTTGTCAAATTGCCAATCTAGATCAACTTTTTTGTGTCTAGTTTTTTGATAGATTGTTAAGCAAGCATCCAATCACTCTTGTGGATATTTTGTAGATCCATTTATGGTCCTAAAGTAGAGTACTTTCACAGGCGCCGTTGTTGGGGACATTATGCTAAAACTATTTAGGAGTCATTTTTTGTTGTCATGCGTGTCTTCTTTTCCTATTTTGATAGGCTTTTTACTCACCCTACCTTTTTCCCTTATGTTCTTTGGAAAATTTTTTATTCTCCGACATTCTAGTGATCAAAGTAGACTCTATTTTGCAACTAGATAGCTCGACAAGTAAAATTTGTCTTGCTCACCATTTTTCACTTTACTCACTTATTTGCATAGTTTTGTTTTTACTTGCTATTTTTAATTGCCATTTTTCACAAGGCCCAAATACATGTCAAATTCACCATCATGTAGCTCAGCGACTTAAAATTTAATAACTCATCAATTTTTCTCACCATCTTCAAAATTTGCTTTCCTTTTTTATTTTATTACTTGCCATCTTCATAGTACATAGTATATCACTGATTATCATTTGGCAAATTTGTGAGTTAAATTCTGATTACTTATTAGTTTTACTCACCATCAAATCGTGTTTTACTTCCCTTATGATAGAGTTTTGTGAGCGTTAATCCTAGTCAATAGAGTAGCTCGATGACTAAAATTATTTACTTGCACTTGTCTATTACTGCCATAAAAAAATCTAAAAATTGATTTTGTAAATATGATCAGATTGATTATCAGTAATCCAATTTCATTGTTATATTTTATTCAATCACAATTCTCGTTTTGTTTTGATCCACTCATTTCCCTTTCAAAAGATGTACAAAAATGTTGAGGAAAGCTAAAAAGCAAAATGCCAAAAACAGTCTTAGGATCCACTCTGATGTATGCATCTAATATCTGATAGGAGGCTATTTACTCTAATTTGTGTTGGCTTGGATGTTGATGCCAACTGATAAAAACAAATTCCTTTTAAAGGATCTCGGATTACTTGGAGAACAGGTATTAATGAGCATCTCTGATGAGAGTATGAGCATAGGTGTCTTAGAAAATTGTTCAGATAAATTTTGGAAACTATTAGGCATCTAAGACAACCATGCAAATCATTGATCCTGATATTCTGATATAAAGGAATGTAATTACAATTAGGCGTCAAGGACAGCCATACATTTCCTTGTCCATGATATTGCAGAAGAAGAGTGAGAGTTACTTAACATTCAACAAGAAATTAAGAAAATGGAACAATAGCGAATATGTATATTGGGGTTGTAAAAGAACAATCAGACCACAAAACAATAGCACTGGTAAGCGTGTGATCCTACTAAAAGAAACAAGACAATAACTATCGCTCTGAAAATTTACTGTCTATCTATGATCACTAACTCTAAGGAGTCAGCTACTAAAAGACCAATTTTTGGTCATAGATCTCTGTCTATCTATTTGTAAATCTCATGTATAGTCTGATGAATCACCTATTGAGAGATCTCTTGCTCCCTTCAATTGCTCATTTACATATATAACAACTGTAAGATCTTGCATTATTCTGTCTTTACATTTACAAGATCTCTTAATAGCTGATTATCTAATAGTAGCCACATATGAAAGAATTAGTACACATGCCAACCGAGATAGCCATGCCAGTGAGAATGTTGATATAGATATACTGTGATGGATGATCCTAGGCTATTTGTTTCCCATGTCATCCAAAATTTCTCCAAGATCTACGATCCTAGAAGATTTTTACAAATCTACACCTAAGTGTGTAGAGTCTATGGATATGACAAGGGAGTTTCCTTGCCCACCTTGAAATCCTAATTCTAAGCATAAGCCAAGCAAACAAATTATGAAGAATATTCTTGTGAGAAATTGTCAACTAGTTTGATGTAGCTAATTTGGCAATTTAGGCCAATATGCATCTTAAATTTATCAAAATTTGCCAAAACTCACATCAATTCTATCCATCCCATGACACCTCACATCGATTCTATCCATCCCACATCAGTTCACATACCTTGTGTAGAATATCCTCCTCTTCCTATCTCATCTAGATTTACTTCGTTAAAAAAATGAACATGACTTGGATGCATTTTGACAAGATTTAAAAATGAACAACCAAATTTACGTACTGTTGACTTATCCAAGAATGTTTTAAATTTATTGACTGAGTCTCCTCTTCCTCCCTCCATAGAAGCATTGTTTGAGCCCTATGATAGCAAACAATATTCATGTTGGCCTGATAGAGTACCACTACCATTACGTGGAATATCATTTTCATATAGGGGTCATATGTACATGATCAAGCCTAGTGAGCACTATCCTAACGTTGGATTGGGTTTATTTTCTTTGAATAGCATTGATGTCCCTTTGAATAGGATTGTCGCATTAATGCCTTATGCAAGACCTCAACGTGATTGGCATGCTCTATGTCGTCAATGGAAAATGCAGGTTTATGGCTTGAATGCCAATGTTTGTTCATTAAAAGAGCGGCGTATGCAAGGAGAGAATGTTTTGAAATCACATCATATGCACATTGATGGGTGTGAAAGTACTGTACTTTAGGATCATAAATGAATCTACAAAAGATCCACAAGAGTGATTGGATGCTTGCTTAACAATCTATCAAAAAACTAGACACAAAAAAGTTGATCTAGATTGGCAATTTGACAAACAACAAGCATTAACAATCAAAAGCATTGATCAACATTAAAATCCGAGCCCACACATGTGTACTACGGGCTGTAGTATGGCCTTCAACCTGAGAAACAAGTAGAAATTGATTTGGTTTCATTTGGATCACAAAACTTGAGATTGCCAATGAGCTCCAAAAATTTTCTATCTTCTCACTATGGGAGCTTGGAATACATAGCAAATTCGACTTCCTTCTTGAAATTAGGTGGCATGTAATAAGGAAGTTAACTCAATCTTCTTGCCCTAAATGAAACCCTAGCCTATATCCCAGAGTTATGCTTGGTAGGTAGCTAGTTGGTCAAGTTTTCACCTTAAACTTAGGTGTAGGTCCTATAAAGTAGGGATGACCACCAAATAGACATGAACAACTCCCTTGACTTGACCTAACCTACATTAGGATGGGTTTTCCATGTGGCATCATGGTCTCACATGTGTGGGACCCACTTGTGTACACAATTTACACTATTCTACATGGTTTTTGATCAAGCTCGATTTGCCAATTTTTTGGCAATTCTTCACACTCCTCCTCAAATTTAGCTTGATATATTTATAACTCTCTTGCTAGATGAATGAATGCTTTTAGAAGTGTCTAAAAAATCCAGCTACAAACAAGGAACTTTTGAGACTCTAATAGAGAATGATGTCCATGAAGGATCTTTCACCACCTCTTAAAGGATCCCTTACAAGATGTTCCACAAATGTGTCTATATACATGTGGCACACTTCAAAAACTATACATCATGCCAAGCCATGGATTCCAAGGCATTTTGTGCACTTCAAAGTACATCAATAAAACTACTAAGTGCATACATAATGTTTCCAAAGACAACTTGCCTTGCTTGATCCATCTGATTGAGCCTAGATTGGTCCATTTTGATACTCATGGTTCTTCTTGGAGTCCTCGGATCTTGAGCTTGCTCCTCCACTTGACTTGACTCCAAACCATCAATGAATTGAATAAGGTGTTGATCCAAATGTGCTTCTTCAAGTTTACAAATCTTCCACTTTTGAAAGATCACATTTCCACCATTGACAACTTCTTTGATGGAAAACAAGTAGATTCTACAATCTCTACTTGAAGAGCAAAACACTACCATTATTCCTATCATTGAAATAGGATAATCTTTGGTCCTTACATTGAAATGATCATGCTCAAAGCATGTGGACCCAAAGATTTGCAATAAAAGTGAAGTTTCATCTTTTATGACACTATTCAAACTATTACAAAAATAGTTATCCAATGAAATTGCTTAATCAACAACAAATGAAGATTTGAAAGCATCTAATTTCATTGTCTTATCATAAAGAGTACTAAACACCATAGATATTAAAGGTAAGAAACAAGTCACCTCATGTCTACTGATACTTTCCAAAAAGTATTCAAAGATAGTAGACTCTCCAATGCTCACCACCCTTGGAAGATACACACTTGAATGGACAATTTGCATGCAATTTGATGACTCAGTCATTGTCATTGAGGACTCCCTTGGAACCCTCATGCTTTGAGGCTGATCCTCAAAATCTTCCTCCTTTTGGTGCTCCTCCTCAATGCAAGCAAGATTACACTTTGCCAAGATCTTCTCTTGAGTGATCTCCTCCTTTTCCAAGCTCATTCTTTCAAAAGCAACACTAGCTTCCAACTTAAACAATCTTCCATGTTTAAATCCCTTTGAAATGCAAACATCATTCTTCAAGATGAAGCAAACACCATTCTTAAAGTGGACATCCAAACCACTTTCTAAGAGTAGACCAACACTAAGCATATTCTTGGTGATTGATGGTACATAAAGGACATTTTCTAGATCCATGCATTTTGAGGATTCTAGACACAAAGAGATTGGTGCCAACACCATCTATCCTACACTCTTCATCATTTGCAGTAAAGACAAACTTTTTAGTAGCATTGAAAGAGTGTAAGGTTGAGAAAAAATCCTTTTCATAAGACATGTGGGAGCTAGCCCCACTGTTGATCCACCAATTGTCTCTTGAATTGCTATTGCTTGTTGGTGAGGATGTAGTGCCATCAAATATACATCTACTTCATCCTCCTCCTCCTTTGCAAGGTTTTCTTGTTTGTTCTCCTCCACTTGTGCTCTTAGCCTCTTGTAGCATTCAGATGCATAATGCCCCTTCTTTCCACAAAAGAAGCATTTTTGCTTTGACTTGTCCTTTGAGCTTGATGCATCATCCTCTTCTTTGGCCTCCTTTGGATGCTTCTTCTTTCCATTGGTCTTCTTTTTGCCCTTGAATGAGAAATTGGCTTTCTCATCACCATCCTGCAAAGACAAGGAACTCATCCTAGATTTTGCATGGAGCATCCTACACTCTTCAGCCACTAATACACTGTGAAGTTTTTCTATAGTTGGCAAAGTGTATTGGATGGCAAAAATTTGGACCAAATTTTCAAAGTAATATCCTAGATCATTAAGGACAATTTGTACAAGCTCTCCATCATGAATCTTCTCTCCAATGGAAGCCAACTCCCTATTTAGAGACTTGATTCTGAGTACATAATCTTGTGCACTCTCCTCACTTCTCCTCATGCTTTGAAAATTTTAATTTCTAAGCATAATAACTCTAGAAGTGTTGCTAGACTCATAGATTGATTTTAAAGACTCCCAAACCTCTTTAGCACTAGTACAAGCTGATACTTCTCTCAACAAATCATTGCCCACATTCATCTTCACACAATGAAGTGCAAGCCTAGATCTCTTCTTGTATCTAGCTAACTCCTGTGCACCTGGAGGTTCATCTTCATCTTTAATCAAGAACTTATAAAGGTCTTGGAGCACCAAAAGTGATCCCATCCTAACCTTCCAAATAGCATAATTTGTAGAATTCAATCTCTCACTAGCTTCTAGAAGGTATGCTCCAACAGATCCCATCTTACTAGTGACTTCTACAAATAAGAAATAGATTTGATTGACTTGAAACTCACAAAGGTCTCACACTTGTAGTGTGTCACTCAAATTTGATTTCTAATCCAACAAATGGACTTATAATCACAATTCTATCACTCTCTCACAAAGCTAGAATGAAGATAAGATGAAGTGAAAACTACTTTCAAACAAATCTTGCCAAGAAATGGATTTGATTGTCTCTAGAAACTCACCAAGGTCTCTGTTTTGTAGTGTTTCACACAAATTAGATTTCTAATCCAACAAATGGACTTATAATCTCAGTTCCAGCACTCCCTCACAAAGTTGGAATGAAGATAAGATGATGTGAAATCTACTTACAATCAAATCTTGCCAATTTTGGCTATTTTTGGACAAAAAGATGACTTAATCTCTTTTACACTTTTTGATGTACTTTTAGGACCTGTAAAACAAGTTTAGAGGACCTGATTTCAGCCTAGATTAATTATATCTCATGACCCTAAGTCAAATCTAATCAATGGCACTCAATCTTGGTAGCTTATCCTAAGATTTCCACCAAAAATGACATCAAAGCTCACAAATTGAATTTATTTGGATCAAATGAATACCATGCATTAAATGCAGGTTCAGAGGTGCCCACACATGTGGACAATACGGATTTGGACCCCTACCAAGTTTGGGATCAAATCTCCTCACCACTAGCTTGCCCTCTCAATACTAGTTTTTAGCACCAAAACTTGCTAAAAATGGATTTGCATTAGATCAATGGCTTATGCTCTTGTACTTGGCTCTGATACCATGTGAAAGTACTGTACTTTAGGACCATAAATGGATCTACAAAAGATCCACAAGAGTGATTGGATGCTTGCTTAACAATCTATCAAAAAACTAGACACAAAAAAGTTGATCTAGATTGGCAATTTGACAAACAACAAGCATTAACAATCAAAAGCATTGATTAACATTAAAATCCGAGCCCACACATGTGTAATACGGGCTGTAGTACGGCCTTCAACTTGAGAAACAAGTAGAAATTGATTTGGTTTCATTTGGATCACAAAAACTCAATGTACATAGTGAACTAGCTTGAGATTGCCAATGAGCTCTCACTATGGGAGCTTGGAATACATAGCAAATTCAACTTCCTTCTTGAAGTTAGGTGGATTTCCAGCATGTAATAAGGAAGCTAACTCACTCTTGCCCTAAAATGAAACCCTAGCCTATATCCTAGAGTTATGCTTGGTAGGTAGCTAGTTGGTCAAGTTTTCACCTTAAACTTAGGTGTAGGTCCTATAAAGTAGGGATGACCACCAAATAGACATGACCAACTCTCTTGACTTGACATAACCTACATTAGGATGGGTTTCCCACATGGCATCATGGCCTCACATGTGTGGGACCCACTTGTGTACACAATTTACCCTATTCTACATGGTTTTTGATGAAGCTAGATTTGCCAATTTTTTGGCAATTCTTCACAATGGGCGTCCATAAATAAATGGCCATATTGTTGCATATATAAATAGTTCCATTGGTCATCATTCCTTAAGTAATTGTGATTTTGAGAAACGCACCAATGGAAAGGGAGATTACTTTTCTAGGTACTCAAAAGGTACATATGTAATGGTATGTGCGATAAGGCCCATTAAATGTGGTGAAGAGCTATTCATCAAATATAGCTATAATCGTCCTCTTACAAGATGTTTACAAAAGGCTTTGAGCCAAACTCAATCGTGTACCTTGTGAATATCAAAATACATTGTATCTATTTAGTGGGAACAAGTTTTTTGGGACAAATGATACATCTAGTACAGTTAATGCATGAATATTACCATGATACGTTATGTTGAATGTCAACTGATTGTTTTTTTTTTTTAAATTTCATGTTGCAAAAGAAAAACATACTTGGAACAAGATTTTAGATTTGATGTTTGATTTGCATGTCTTAATTTAAGTTTTAATTTTCATGAATGACAATCTTGTATGTTAATTGATAAATATTTGTTTCCCATTGTTGAAAGACTATCCCATGGGCCACACATTCATATTTTCTTTCTTTGTGGAGAATTCATCTTTTGTGTTTCTATGTCCATCTCATGTGTTTTTCTCATGACATTTCTATGTGTAGAATGTTGATTTGTTGATAGACCTTGGATCCACACGTGTGAAGTACTATAATTTACTATTGTTGTACAGACATGGACATTACTAAGTCATATCTAAGTGTTTGTAATCAGATCTTTGTGCATTTCTAAGTTCTAACATGCATAAAGTAGTGATTTCTATCTTCTAGCTATAGATGTGCAACCAAATTTGGCTAAAGATCATTGATGATCCACTAATGTGTTTTGGATCTGTATTTTTTCACATGGTATAAGAGCAGGTTGCGAGCCAAATTTGGTGGATTTTCCAAATCTAGAGGTGGATTTGAGAGCGCCATAAATTTTGTGTGGATGAGGTGTTTCTAGCTCAAATCTTGTAGTTTCAAGCATATAAAGTGGATCTTTATGGTCCAAGCATAATTTTAGGTCAAAATACTTGTAGATGAACAATTTTTGAAACCACTTACTAGAATGTGGAGACAAAAATTTCTCATGATTGTGGATGGTACATTCTATTGGATGAGATATCTAGATTCTTGCTTTTCCATGTAGATTTTGCTTGATTCAATATTTTGCATTTTTGGTGAGATCCTAAATTTGATAGGATCTCTTGATTTTTAGATTTCTGGAATTTTTGAGAGTGTGTTTCAATCTTAGGGCAAAAGTTTTTCATATTGTGTTTAGATCTATTGTGACTAAAAAATCAAGATTCTAGGTGCTAGGATTTGCTAGAAAGAGAAGAAGGAGAGGCTAGATTGGTTCCATATCTTTCTGATTTTTTCTTGAGTTTCATTTGTTGATTTTCAAGAGAGTGCTTAGTGCATTGGAATAGGTTCAAAGAGAGGATCAGATCATTGTAAGATGGTAATCTCAAGTGGCTTCAAGTTGGAAGGCAATGATAGGCTTACCTCAACAAATTATTGTACTTGGAAGGTAAGGATGGAATCCTTGCTAGAGATGAATGATTTGATGGATATTGTTGTACTTGTGGAGGAGAGACCTTTGGAAACACAAGATCAATTGAGGTATGACAAGAGAGCAAAGAAATCTTTACTTTGATCAAGATGAATGTGACTAATGAACTTCTCAAGGAAGTTGGTAAGTGCACAACATCAAATGAGGCTTGGGATTCTTAAAGAAGCTTTATGAGTCCAAGTCCTAATCCTAAGGAAGAAAATTTTTCATAGACTTCAAAAGAACGATGAAGCTGCTCATGCTTTTTTTTTGAGAGTTAAAGCTTTGAGTGATGAACTTGCATGTATTAGTGAAAGAATTAAGGACGTGGAGCTTTTTCAAGTTGTTCTTAATGGCTTGTTGGATGATCATTGTTAGCAGATTCCAGAGAATCCCCAGATGCTGAGCCAAGCCGAAGACACAGAGTACCTCTCACCCATGACCGAGGAGGTCTCAGAAGGAGGAGAGAAGAAGAAGATGAGAAATGAGCATGAGAGTCAAGAAATTACTAGCTAGGATGACAGTGAAATATCTATGTGAGCCTACATGGTGTATCCCAGAGAAGGAACGACCATGTAGGAGCTAGTCATATTTCCTAGCTTTGTAAATAAATGTAGACCCCCCTTAAATTAGTTAGAGTGAGCACCTTTTGATGGTGACCTTTAGTGGAAGGGCAAATTCCACATGTAATTTCTAATTTGGTGGAATTGCCACTTGGGCTCCACATGGGCAGCCTTCTTGCTTATTTAAGGGCTCCCCTCTCTTGTGAGGGAGCTTTGAATATATTGTCAAGTTCTCTTGAGCAAATAAAGAGGATCCTCCATGAGTTCTTGATAATTGCTAAGCTCCTTGTTCATGGCAATGTTCTTGAGTGAAGTTTCTATGAGCATGCTTGATTTCCTTGTATTGTGGATTAACTAGGATCTTGTTTTCTTGTTTCTTACTTAGTTGTGGATTAGGATTCATTTCTTGTTTTTGGAATAAGGTAGGAATCATCATGCAAGTAAACTAAATAGGCTGGTTTGTGGTGTAGATCTTGCATACTTTCTTACATTCTAGTTCTTGATTGCTCTTGGGCAATCTAAGCATCAAGAAATGAGTGTTTCTTGATTCTTGGACTGTTAAAATGCTGCTAAGAACCTAGTTTCTTGTTTCTCGTTCTTGTTTCAGTAGTTAATCTTGTTCTTGATTGTTTTTTAAATTACTAGATAGTGGTAGGACTGCTCCCTGTTCCAGAACGTTGATCCTCTTGAGCTATAGATGGTTACATGGCTGGCTTATGCATGTAGTTGAGTATCGAAACCATGTCTCCCATTGACAGGCTGGGAAATACATATTGAAATCTGAGTAACACATCCGTGTGATAACCGTTCTAACAAGAAGAACCATAAGAACCAGAAGATCCTAAAGAACAGTAACAAAGAAGTAAAAGAAATCAAGAGAACCGTGTTCACAGATAGAGTGGAACCTGTGAACAATCATGCTAATTTGGTTCAAAGATTTTCTATTGAGAAGAAATTTATAAGCATGGAGGATTTGCAAGAGATTTTGGTGAATGAGGAGTTTAGGCTTCTATCAAGAGGAGGTTCATCTTCTACATCTCAAGTTGGAGAGGAGGAAGCTATGTTCATCAAAGGCAAGTTCAAGGGCATAAGGCAAAAGCAAGTGATCAAAGGGTCAAGATCAAGGCGAGCCTTCAACTTTTGTTGGCAAGAAGAAAGATAGATCCAAGTTACAATGCTTCTATTGTGGAGTCAAAGGGCATTTTGCAAGTGATGGCTTCAAGAAAAAGAGAGATCAAGATGAGAAGCAAGGCGATTTCACTTTTGATGAGGATGCTATTGGTGATCAAAACTCAAACGATGATGCTTTTTTAGTGTCTTCTTGTTTGCTAACCAATGATGGAGATATTGATCCATGGTGGATTGATAGTGCAGCAAGATTTCATATGTCACAAAGAGTACTTTACTTTTGTAGTGCCTTATGAAGGAGATAAGAAGGTCATCAACATGGCCAATGGTGGTGAAGTTGTTATCAAGGGCGTTGATACTATTCCTATTTTTCTCTCATAAAAATGGGAATGTTCATTTGAAGAATGTTTTGCTCATACCTTCCATTACTAAGAATGTGCTTAGTGTGTGTCAAATTGTCAACAAAGGGCTCAAAGTGGAATTTTTTGGTGATTCTTATTTGATCAATAGGAATGGAGTCTTGATTGGTCAAGGAAAGAGACAAGGTGAGCTCTACAAACTTGATGGATTTGTTGGTTCAAACATGGTTGTTTGAAGGCAAAGAAGCAAGTTGGTGAGCTTGTTCAATGACAAAGTCACAAAGGTTGTCTTATTCTAGATCTAGTTCAAGATCTAAGATGCCTTTTCATTTAGTACATTTGGATTTACATTGTACTAGTTCTTTGAGTAATGGAAGAGCAAAGATGTTTGTGACTTGCATTGATGACTTTAGTAGATATTGTTGGACTTATTTTCTAAAGAGTTGGGATTTCATATTTGATTTCTTTCTCAAGTCAAAGAATGTTGTGGAGATTCAATTCAACATGAAGATCAAGTTCTTAAAGTTGGCAAATGAATAGTTATCAACAAAGTTCAAAAAGGCTTGTGTGGCACATGGGATCAAGAGGGAGCTTTCAAACTCAAAGGATCTACATGGGGTGGAAGAAAGGAAGAGAATTTTTTTTTGAAAGAGCTAAATCCATGAGGCTGAATTCAAAACTTCCTAAGTCATTTTGGGAAGAAGCCTTGATGTGTGCTAACTTTGTTTGCAATAGGTACTCAAATGAAGAACTTGGATGGTAATGTCAGAAATCAGTGGGAATGTGTGGAAGCTAATGAGCGAGCTTGGTGTATGATCGGAAGCACAATAGACAGCAGGAAAACATTCAAATTGAATGATTCAGACAAATTCTCAATGAAACGATATAATAGTGGGACTGCAAATTTGCACTTTGATTAATATCAAAACAATGAGTACAATGCTTGAAGTGATAACTTCAGCTTACAGTCGTTGAGCGTGATCACATTGGTTACAGAAACTCAAATAATCAGAAGAGATTTTTTGATGAAGATTCTAGGATTGATATCCTACAAAATATCTACAACTACCTTTTGTTGTAGTTATTACAATTGTCTCATTACAGTTAATGCATGTACAAAGTGGATAGATTGTCAACATGAAGCCGTTGGCTCAGATTTTAGACTGACAGTATCAAAATTTACAGGTATCAAAAAATATTAATGACTCAAAAAATACTGACTTGTAAAATATATTCCGACTCAAAAAATATAGTATTTTTTGAGTTGATCTAGTATCAAAAAATTCTAAAAAATTTGATCTTGAATTTTTCGATCCTTTGTTCAAAAATTCAAGTCTTTGGTTTTTGGTTTTTCAGGATGCTCATTATTGAATGGGTTTGAGACTGAGCATTGAATTCCAACACTCCCCCTTAATGTGCATCCTAAAAATTTTGATTTTTGGATTCAACATGTCGTTGAATATGAGATGGTGCTCCTTTGACAGAACCTTTGTGAAGTAATCTGCTGCCATTGATTTTGTCCTACAGTAGACTAAGGATAGGATATTTGATTTCGATATGCTTGCTTTGAGAATGAGATCTCGGATTGAGAGAGAGAGCTATGGTGCTTTGGTTGTCACAAAAGATGGTCATTGGATTTGATTGTGCAAGGTCGATTTCTGCTAGCAGGTGCCTCAGCCAAATTGCCTCCTTGGTAGCTTTTGGACAGCAATGTATTCAAATTTGGTTGATGATAATGCCACTGAGGTCTTCTTTTGGTTGTTCCAAGAAACTGGGCCTTGATTTTATAGAAATACAAATCCAGAGGTAGACCTTTTGGTATCGATATCTCCTATCCAATCCGCATATGTGTATCCTTCAAGTATGTTGGTAGGTTGGCTGTCTCCATAACAAATGTTAAGATGTTTGGTTGTCTGTACTTCATAACTTTTGTGAGTGCTTTCCAATGGGTTAGACCTAGATTTGATAGGAATTGGCTGAGTGAACTGATCGAATATGCAAAGTTGGGTCAAGTATAGATCATTACATACATCAATGAGCCGATGATGGAGTGAAATGGATATTGCTTCATCTCCTCCTTTTTTGTCTCAGTTTAAGAAGATTGTTCCTTTGACAGCTTCAGTCCAGGGTCGAGTGGAAAGAGACTAGGTGTGCAGTTGGCCATTTCATACTTTTCCAACACGTTGGTGAGGTATCTTTGCTGACTAATGAAAATCAGTTTGTTGGATCGAATTCAAAAAATTTAGATTCTGAGACAATAGTGGGCTGGATCCATATCAGTCATTTTGTACTGAATAATAGTGTATCATCTACATAGAGAATGATGATGATGAAGAGAAATCCGCATCTAATGTTGACAAAAAACCTTGTAAATCAGCTTTTCTCTATTGATGACGAGTGGAGGATGATGGGTGAAGATACGGCTCACGCCCTGGGTTTGACGAATATTCAACCAACCAAAGAATATCAAATTGGCTGATTCGACACGAAGAAAGCCTATTGGTGAATTAAAGGATGTGATAGTGTACATACAAGCCAAGCCTTTTACAATGAATTTCATTACTATCAAACTACTTGGTTTGTCATCTTACTCTATTTTGATTGGACGACCTTGGCATTATTAGGCTAATGCAAGTGTACACTGGAAGTCTAGAGAATTGAGATTTCAGACTGGTGAGAAAAATAATCATGGTAAACCAGAAGAACATATTATTACCTCAGATAGATATGAAGGCAAAACTCCTGTGAGTGACACTAGTCTCAATTCAGAAGATTCTTCTTATGATCTTAATATATTCTCTAAAGCATCAAATATCAATGTAAGTTATTTCAAATGCTACGAGAATAATGATTAATCAGAGGACGAAGAAGAATTCTTCGAGGTTTGCAATGCAGATACTGATGTAAGTGAATTAGAAGCGACAGACTAGAACTCTGAAAATTTTGATGCTGATGATGAGGATATAGATGATGAATTTGAAGATTCAAAATTTTGAGCCTTCTATTTCAGCCACTAGGCAACCTCAAAATGAATAATCTAGTGCAAATGGATGAGTTATGAAAAATTTATGGGCCGAAAAAGTTAGGTAAAAAAATTACAATAGGGCAATTGGACACAGAATTGAAATTTGACCTTTGAGAGCCCAAAATCTCAATCCAACAATTATCATAGATTCTCATGACTATTGTAATTTAGTAGGACCAATTGTTGTGTGATTTCGGTCTATTCTATTTGAAAACATCATGTATGTCAAACTACGAGTTAAGATATAGACTACTTTGAGACAAGGTCCATTTTAAATATATGAGATCAAATTATCAAGTTGTTAACTGAGGTTTAGTTTGGGTTTAGAAATAGATCTTGATTTAGATTTAGATTTACATTTATTTTTGGGTTTAGATTTAGGTTAATTTTGCATTTAAGTTGAGGTTTATGTTTTTTGTAAGGTTAAGGTCTACATTTAGATAGTGTATGTCTAGTTTTGGGCTTATATTGTGTTTAGGTTTTGGTCTATGTTGGGTTTAGAATTAAATTTTTGCTTTAGATTTCTACCCTTAGATTTCAGTAAGACATGATTTATCTCCTATTTGAGTTTAGAATTGGGGCTATAATTAAGGTTTACATTTAAACATGTACATTTACATAATTTTGAGAATTCTTTGCTCTTGTACTCACCTCCATTGTCTGATCTGATGATCTGAATCTTCTTTGAGGTGTGTCTCTTTGCAAATGCCACGAACTTCTTGAAGGAGTCAAACACTTCAGATTTTTTTTTAGATAGTAGATCGTAGTCATCCTTCTATAATCATGTATGAACATCGAGAAATACCTCGATCTTGAGAGCGAATCCATTTTTATCGGTCCACATATATCTGAGTGGACGAGCTCAAGAACTCCTTTGGCTCTTCTTCCCTCATGTGTGAATGGATTCCAATGTCGTTTGCCTTTTTGACAAGCTTCGCAGAACTCAGTATCGGGTCTTGATATCTTCAGACTTGTGACTATGTCTTTCTTGCACATGTCATACATGCTCCTCATGTTTAGATAATACATTCTTCTATGCCAGAGCTGATCTTCATTTTCTAATGCATTTAATATGCTATCAAAATTGCTGATTATCTTGGCTTGGTAGAGGTTTCCTTCTCTACATCCAACCGTCAGTAATTTGTTTGTAGTTTTCGTGATCATGCGACATGTATTGCCATTGAATAAAACTTGAATTCCAAGATCTGCCATCTTGGAGACTGATAGTAGATCTTTTCTCAGTGAAGGCACGTAGAGTGCTCCTGGTAGCTCCGCTTGACCTGACAGTGTTCGCAGCTATAGAGTCCCGATGCCTTTGAGATTGTGTATGCTCCCATCACCTAGAATCACTACTTTGTTATTTTTGAGTTCTCTGAAGTCAATCAAGATTTGATGTGTGATGGTGCTCCTGAATCAATGACTACATCGTAGTCTTGTTTAGTGTAACTTGTTGAAGATTCATCAAGTATTGTGAAGGCTTCATCACCTCTATTTGTATCTTTTGATGACTCTGCAACATTGCTTTCTCGGCCTTGTTCTTTTTGGGTTGAATCTGCAATCGTATGTAGAGTGTTCCTTCTTCTTGCAGTGCATGCAAGGTATTGCTGGATTGAACTAGCATTTGTTGGTTGTATGGCCTACTCTGTGACAGTGATCACAAGAAGAAGATTGATGATTCAAGGACTTTGTCTTGTCAAATATGGGTTTGTTCTTGTTCTTCTTCCTTCCTTTTATGAAGAGAGCTTTCTCTTGATCACTGCTTCCTTCTCCTTTGTCCTCATCAGTCTCTCATCAACGACAAGACTGATTTCTTTGTCGAATGTCATATCTGGTATACTCAGTATGAGCATTCTCAATGGCTGATAGGACGTAGGTAGAAACTTCATGAAGTACATCAGCTGTTGTGGTGCTGGGACCTGGTGCTCCTATCCTGATGCAGCGAGTTGAGTGAAGATCATTCTGATCTTCTCAAAGTGCTAGTCTAACTGGTTGCCATCCCATTGTATGGATTGTAGTGGATTGTGAAGATGCATCACTAAAGCTGCAGTCCTCACTTCGTACTTCTGTTTTAATCTTTCCCATGCTGCATGGCTGCTTTTGTAGCCTTCAATATACATGAGTAGATCTTTGTTGATGGACGAAACGATGATCACCATTGCACGCTCATCCTTTCTGATCCATTCAGCTCTCCTCGGGTCTCCCTCTAGAGGCTGCACCTCTAAGAGTTCAGCCACAGACCAGATGCCTTCGTCCTTCAGAAGTGTTTTGATTTTGAATGTCCATATCCTGTACTTTGCACCATCAAGACTGATTGCTACTCTTGTTTGGATCATTGTAGTCATATTGTGTTGCCTAGAAAATCACTGCTCAGATACTAGTAGTGATAACTTGTAGGCTCTGATACCATGTCGCGAACGGGTTTTGTGTCGCAAATGGATTTGTTTCTTTTGAATTTTCTTAGGCAGAAGCTTGCAGGATCTTAGACACATGACTACAAATCACAGAATAGATATCATTCTTGCAATCAAGACAACGGAAGACAAGGAGATGCACAAGAGAGAGCAACTGTATTATCAGTTTGATTTTTAGAGCGAGATGATCAGTGTCTCGCTCGTTGGCGGCTTGACACTTTGCTCTTTCGCTGTGTTCTGCTTGTTGGTAGACTTACTATTTCGTTTCTATTCTTTTCTTTTTCTACTCTACTCACGCACTCTTCTCTATGTATTCTGTTGATCCAGAAAATTGTTTATATCTCCACTGTGTGGAGTTTACAAGATAGCTAAACAAAGAATTACAAGAGTAGTTAACGCTAATCAACTGGTTAGTTACTCTTTGTTATTGCTAATTGTTTCAGCTGAGCGTGAAGTTCAAAGCTCCACGCTCGTTGAACAGCCAGTTGGCAGCACGAAAGCTTTTCTTTCATTTTCTTTTTGTTTCGTGTCGTGTCGTGTCCTTTTGGTCCTGGAGGCATGTTCAACTTTCACGAATCACTTGACCTTTGAGTTTCGCTTCGCTTCCTGTCTTGGGTTTTTGAGGTACGTTGACTTTCGCGAATTGTTTGCCATTCGACCTTCGCTTTGTGTCACTTCGCTTCGCGTTGCGGCAAAGTTGCAGGAGTTCACCATTTTTGATAGAAAATGTTTGAAAATGTTGTAGTGATATTAGAGAAGTAAAACACATCATCACTTTTATTGAAAAGAATATAGCATTCAAGTGCTGAACACTATGCATTATGTTGCATGCATTTTTTATATATAAAATTATATCCACAAGTTGTCACTTACTTAAAAAGAGAATTGCCTCTACACACAACCTGTGAAAAACTCAGATCCAAAAGATGCTAAAGTTTCATAAAGATCTTGGCCATGGAAGTTATGCACATCTAGATTGAAAAAATGATAGAAATTGTGATGTTAAGCATACTAAACATCAACTAAACATCAAAATCTGATCATAAGCTTCCACAAACAGAAACTTGCTGTCCCTGTCCGTACTTCAGAGCCTACAACCTGCATTTCACACGTGTGAAGCCATAGCAACAAAGAAATCACAATTCTAGTGGCTAGAATGCAAGATATGAACAAAAAAGTGAGAGAGAAGAAGATGGACCTTCAAAGAGCATAACATTCATTCAATAGAATGAAAATGAGATGTGTACATACTCGTGGAGATGGCTATTTATAGCAGCCATAGTGCCTCTTGGCCACTTGTCTTATGATAGGCTAAAATTGGGGTCCAATAGGATTCACCCATATACCTAGAAATTTGGTCAAATAGGAATGCACCAAATTATGAGCCAATAGAAGAGCTCCACACTCGACCTCCTCTAATTAATGTGACCTCAAAAGTAGTGTACACATACTTTGGGCCTCTACATACATGTATGAACCTATCTCTAACTTTTATTTGGCCATAGGCCTACAAAATCTCAAGTTAGGAAAATACTACTAGTTGACAATTTTTCACACAACCTTTCTTAACTAAACTAGTTGTATGGCAAAAAGAAAACTATTTATTGTCAATATTAATTATGTCACATGAAAGAAATGTTTTGGTGACAAACACCTAAATTTGCATTTGAAGCCCAAAACTAAAGCAATGTGTTCACAAGTTTGAGCACATGTTTTAAACAAGGAACAATCTTAAAAACCAACTTTTGCACTCAAAATTTGATTAGCAATGTTATGTTGAATGTGACTAAGAATACTATTTTTTTGAAGTGTTTTAACTTATGTATTTTATTGACACAAATCTTAACAATTATCAAACTCAAGCACTATTTTAGGTGACAATATATCATGCCATTGTATCTCATAGCATTTGCATGTGCACATAATGCATATTGCTTTAAACCTGGGACCAAAGAAACTTTGAATGCAAGGTAACCAACTCAGCCATCCCTTGGAGGATGTGTGCACATAATGAAATCATGCCATTGTTATCTCATATCATTTGCATGAATGTGTACTTCACAAACATGGCCAACACCATATGTGTAGCTTCATGTTGTGGATAGTCGCACAATATTTTGGTTCGGCCATCACCTTATTCGCATTTATTTCACAACTACTTGAGATAGTGCAATTATTATCACCTTCAGTGCTCGGAAAACGGCAAAGTATAGGAATGGAAGGTACACAATATGTACGGCGTATATGGTTTTTGGATTAGGAAGGTATCCACAAGCAAAACGCTAGTTTGTGGTTGATGGAGGTGCCAAGGAGCTGCTAGTTCAGCTACGCTGCAGCTTTTTACCGCCAGGCTCACCGGTATTTATGTAGAAGTTGAAATTTGACGCTGATGGTTGCTTTCCAGCAATTACAACAGTGAAACCTGGACCATTTATGTTTTCAATCTTTAGTTTATGATACTCTTAGTAGACTATAAAAAGAAACAAAAGGGTGACGACACAAGTGTCTTGCCATCAACAGCAGAATGTGTCCAGAAAGTCTGGCCGCTGAGGCTGTTGTTGTTCATTATGGCTGCTATGTGGGGCATAGCACGTCTTTCTCAGATATGAAGGCACGGTGAACTACTGAGCAAAGTTAGAGGCTTTACCTTTCATATTTCGTCATCATCTACTGTATCTCTATCTCAGTTGGAGCCCCACTTTGTGATTTTATGATATAAATGGGTTCTAGAAACACGTTTTTCTGTGTAACTTTGATAAGTTGGCCAAAAAAACGCAATCCTAGCTCAGTGCGACAGTAAAGATGTCGGTGCAGACATCGAATATATCAGACTGTAGCACCACAGTTAGGCTATCCGGGGTTTCCACAATGCTTCTTTGGACATATGTATCAGCATCAGAATGAAGGTATTACTAGTTTATAGCTGGACGAGTCTTCTGTGACTAACACATCCGACAGTTACACATGATCCGATACTTGTCTGAAGTTTTCGTCTATCACCGTAGTTGTACTGTTGTGTGGTTTCGCATTCAATGCCCCCTACCCACACAAATGGCCGCCGCGATCCAGATTATACATCTGATAAAGATTTAGTCTACGGCTTGTAGTTATCTCTGTACAGGTTCACTTTTGATAATTGCCAAAATGTTACTCCCTAGTATAATGTATTCGACAAAGAATTTCAATCTATTTGTAAATCTAAGAAATGGGTTATTCCCTTCTTGATTGATATGCTTACTATCAATGTTAATAACATCACAAGATGATAAGCGTTCATATATTGGAGCACATTATGAACGACTAATGAAAATGTTTTGAATGAACATTATCTCAAAAGAAAAAATCTCGTCTTTACGGTGCTTAAATAGGACAAGAGATTATAATAATTCTCCTCGTACACGTTTTTCAATGATATCCATTTATCATTTGTGTATTATTTGTTTAATGATTATACGAGGAGGCTAGTGATTGAATATTTAATTTATTCCGGCACAGGTACATATTCTAGGGTCAGGGCTAATGATGATTCGTTGAATCTAGTGATAGACTAGTTAATGTATTCCGGCATAGGTACAAATTTGTCTCTTTGATTGGTGGATAAATATAGGCTGTGTTTCTCAATTTGTTTTTTGACAAATGTATAGCTGTGATCAACAGGAATTGGCTATAAATATGGGCACTACTTGCCATATTTCGATTTTGCGATCTTTTATTCTAAACTCACTAGTCTTTTTGTTTTCTTTCTATCTCGCGCTATCGAATCGACGTCTGCCTTCCCAAACAGTGCATGGTCGGATTCATTTAGCTGCGATGAATCAATATCAGCCACTTCTGACGTGTGCTTGCGACAAATTTCAATCTCGTTCTAACGATATCGGATCAACGCTCGCACTCTTGTTCATTCCTCTACCGATATCATTCTGTCGCGTTGAACTGATATCAGATACAATATGGCTAGTTCCTCCATGTTTTTAGATAGCAAACTTCTGAATTTTTTTAATGCCAATGAAATTCCATCTGAGAAATTAGAGTATTTTGCTAGTATTTTTTTGCTCCCTCCGATATCGATAAGCTAGTTTATGAGAATCGTTATAATTGAAATTCTTATCTTGATAATTTTTCTCAAATTATTAGTGCTCTTGTTTTGGATATAGATAGTTTTTGTTTTGTTCATTTTCAGGACCTTGTGCATTCCCAACCATCATCTAAGCATAAACACAATAGAAAGTACTCTAACCAGCATGACCATTTCAAAAGAAATATATATTGTGATATCCACAAAAGAAAACTGTTCCATTGATCGAAGCATCTATACCTGCTCCAGTTGATGTAGATGATGCAGATACTGATATAGGGGTTGAAGCTGAAGCATCTATGGTTTCAGATTATCAAAAAACTCTCCCTCGTCCTATAATCCTCTGCATCTCTTGTTAATCAATTAACTCTACTTGACGTTCCCTGATATTTTATAAATAATAAAAGTTATATTTCATTTAATGATATAGAAGATGATTTGAATTTGAGAGAGGATGAAATCCACTCAATTTTTGCTCAAAATTTATCTGAATTTTCTGACATTGTTGATTACTCATATGATGACCTTGAAAGTGAGATAGATTATGATAAAGATGGCAATTGGAAATCTGGCAATGAGGCCTTAGAGGCCATGATTGAAAAATCTAAAGACTATGAAAAAACTTTGCCTACAGAGGAGAAATTTTTGGAATTCCAAAAAAAATATCCCCAAGGCCTAGATATATCCCCTCCGGAAACGTAGAGGCCATTGGAGGACATGGCATTAGCAGAGCAAACATCGTTGATTATGATGATTATGATCTGGTACGTAGATATTATATTGGTATTGATATTGTTCAGTTTTCTTATTGAGTTTGCAGTGTTATGTATAATTCTAAATCTATTTTCTTTCTCGTTTACAAGATGCTATTGAAATAGATGCCTTTGGTATGAGACATGGAGGTGTCAGTGGTGTATCAGCCAGGAGAAAAGATGTCTCTCTATCTCATTATTTGAAACACTTTCAAAATAATGAGATTTGTGAATATCATTTATCTTTTAATCCATATGCAACCACTGTCATTATGTCCATCAAATCATTATCAGTTTGTTTAGGAGGCCATAAGTACGCAAGAGGAACATATAAAATTGTTTTTGTGAAAAGAGTTTTGGCTATTAAGATATTGGGTTATACTCCCAATGAGACTACAAAAAGGTCATCTGCAATGGCCCTTTATTCAGGTTACATTGATATGAGCAAGAGAAAAAATTTAGAATTTTTTGATCCATATGAAAGGAGATTATTCCTTCATGACAATACCATCCGTCTGCATCTTGAAAAGGATGCTGATGATAATTAAATAATTTTTCATAATAGATTTTTGATATATTACAAGGATCTCTCTTTTGTTATGAATTTGAATGCCTTTCGAAATATCGTAATACTTGGCGAGTTTTTAGCTTGATATCTAAATTGTGCTCTTCTATAAAACCACTGAAAAAGTTGAACTAAATATTTATTTCTTGAATTGTGTCCTCCATGATTTGTTGCTCTATGAAATGCTCCCCTTGCTTGCCAATGAGATTTTTCCATGCCTTGTGATGACCAGATACTTAAGCTCCCATATTCCTTTGCAAAATAAGTTGCATGATGAAGAAGGATGTGCTGCAAACAATAGTTTTGATTAGTTACATCAGTAGAAAAAAATATAATCCTAATGAGAAAAGTACCAGATAATGATATAGATTAGCACCATGTAATGAGTAACGTTGTTTTTTCCCCAACAATCATGTACAGATTTTACAAATGTGGTGCAATGGTTTTGCAAAGTCTTCATATCTTCTGATGATAGGTTTTCTTTCCTGATAACACCTATGAGTTTGTCTAAGTTGGTCCACACTTGTCCCTTTTCCACTCAATTACTTCCTTCCAATGTTTGTGTGGCTTGAACAATTTCTCCCCAAATTTTGTATCTGACACTTGATTCTTTGCATGTGTGATTGGATGAGAATCTTCTTGCTTTAGCACCTCCAATTGATGGCTTATTAGGAACACTTTCTTTCTTCCCGGAGAGTCTGTCACTTTTTTCAATCGTGACATTCCCTTTATGTAGTCCTGCATTTGACAGAACTATTTCCAACCTCCTAATTGCTGCTTTAGCCACAGACTCCGGTTTATGATTCCATGCTAGTAGAATATGCAGGTAAATAAGTTTTTCAATAATACAAACCTCGGAATGCAATGTGCATATGTGAACATATTTTAATGGAATTGGCAGAACACTTTTCATATTTGGATCTTTAGCTTCTCATGTTGGGCCAGTGTTTGTTGATCGTCCCAAATTCATATTTTAGCAATCCTTCATGCAATAAAGACATGGATGCTTTGATGTTGCCCCATGAGAGACATTATACATACATTTTAATGTTTTCAAATCCCCTGCAAGGTGCCATTGAGTTTGAGATCTTCCATGGTTTTTTACTGTAAATTTCTCACTCTCCAAATGTCTCTTTATAATCTCGCCATAATTTGTTGTTGAGAATATCCATGAAAGTATTTTATGGTCCTCTTTCAAGACCTGTAGAGAAACAAGCAATGCATGACATGTCAATAAAAATTGGCAAGGTATGAATTGTTAATAAAGATATTCCAAATGAAAATTGAAATGTATACCTGGAATGCCGCCAACCACCATATGTGATTTTCTGATTGAACACTAAATGTTCGATCATTTGTATCTGAAATGTTGTTCATCAAAGTGACAATCACTCATTCCAACTTCTGACCCTTGATGATTTCAGATTCATCCAATTTTATTACAATAATGATCTTTTCTTTTTCTTGATATTCATCTAGTTTATAGAATTGAATAATGTATTTTAGAACATTTTCAATATCAAGGAAAATATTATTACTTAAAATCTGGACACAAATTGGTAGCTGGATCATTAGGATAAATTGATCCATCCACCCACAAATCTATATTCATATGATTATTCATTCTTACTTCTCTAACTATTTCAGCAGCATTCTTTACAACTTTCGCATTTTTCTTAATAATTGGAGTGCATTCCATTGGAAGAGCAACATGCAAATGGAACATTGCCATTGTTAAAGCTACAATCATGTAAATGAATCAAACTACATTAAATCAATATGAATAGATCTAGCATTCTTTGCTTTTGTAATGTTTATGTCGCATTGAAAAATCATCTCGCCTCATATTTCACTATAAGCATACAATGATTTTAAAAGTTTTGCCTCTCCCGCTTCAGTTTTTGCATTGAGCACAACAAGATTTTCAGTCTTAAAGCTCTAGTCCCGAATTTTGGAACGAGCATGAAGAGAAGTTATTACATCTCATGCTCAACTAACTATTGTCTGAAGTTAACCATACTAGTTAAACGTCGGGCAAGGCCGGAAACTCGAAAAACGATGACCAGAAGTTACCGATTTTCAATCTCTCTCTACGTAACCTCTCTCTAAAGTGAGCCCATATTTCCTCTAATGAATGAAAGAAAGAGAAGGGTAAACTCCTCTTCTTATGATATTTGGACATGTGAAAACAACCAGTATTAGGTTCAACTTTAGTCATAATGTTCAAGAAATTGATAGTACCGTCGTGTCCATTTTTAAATATAGATACTCAAGTGGATAAATCCAAAAAGGACTGAGTATCCACTTGTGGTTGTTTTTTTGTCTAGAAACAACATTACTACCCTAGGGTTATTGATGAAACACACATTGTTGATGTAACAGAAAGTATATTTAAAAGCTCACATACTATCTAGCTCACCAAGTTTCACAAGTCTCTTGATAAATTACATTACATTGTAAGTCAAATACTAGTTCCACCACATAGCAGAACAAGGAAAACCCATAGGTATTCCACATACTTGTCTCCAAGTTTTTTCACTGAATCTGATGACACAATTGTCTATGAAGAGTTGTCTATCAAGAAGCCAATCCATACACATAAGTTACTCATGCTAATCATTGTCCATATGTCTGATTGTTTATAGTTCCATGACCACTTAAACTTACCACTTCGTGGTTTCTAAAGTAGTACCCTTTGTGAACTACTTGTATGTCTCCCATTCATGCATGGGTTGTGAAAAGACTAATCTTTCATGTTGTTAAACAAACTACATAGTGGGCACAATTTTCATGGTTGGTTGTGCAGAGATGACTTGTAGCACGCACAACACACCCTTCCCACCACCACCACCACCAAACACAAATACACACACACACACACATTGACCATAATTTTTTAAAAGAAAAACAACAAATTTTATTCACATGGGAATAAGCCATTGAACTAATATAGATGCCATCGTCTAAAATGCTTATGATTATCTTTGTAGCCAAGAAATGCTTAGAAGGTACCTATTTCCTCATGTTAAAAAGCATACTCGATTTAAAATGCACCCAATAAGAAAATGTTAGTAGTTTTGTTAACCCTAAAGACCTTGGCCCACTGCAAATAGGTTCTCATCCTATAAAGTTGCAAATGTGTGACCTTTCAACATAATGCTCATTGCTATGGTATTATAATATCCTACTTTGAGAGAGTACAATTACTAGTTTGAAGGCAAGATAAATTATACAATACTATTTATATACTTTATAGAAACTTTTTTTGACCAAATTCTTTGCATAAAACGATACAAAGGTTGAAACCTGAGGCAATCGTAAATAATGTTAAAAACTCAAGTGCTCAATCAGTAATCAACTTATATATTGCTAGTTTAGTTAGTAGTTTCTAACTAAATTAGTGCATGGGCTAGCCCTCACAAAGTATATATGTATATCACGTAAAAGCTTTGTTAGTAGTCCATATACATATATCTTCTAGAAGTTTTACTAACAAAAAAACCTATTTAATGTTGAAAAAAAGAATTATTGTTTTACCATATTTTGAGTTTTTCTTGCCCTTGAAAATTATATAAATGTTGCAAGGCCACACACATGCATGCATGTATGCACGCAATGTCTGGTGTAAGGGGCTTTCAAAAATGAAAATCTTTTGTTTACAATCATCTAACCTTGTTAGGCTAGGGCCCAAAAGAATTGGAGTCTATATTGGTTTTTGTTGATGACTTGAATAGGGCCCATGTACCTTATCAAAATATGAGCTAAAAATTTTTTATGGTTGAACAAAGGATATGATGTGAAGATAGAGGATGATTTGAAAAAGGGATAAACTAGCCCAAAATTTTTGGTCCACTTAGATTAAGTCAACTAAAAATAAGGCTACAATAATTGCACTCAAGGTTGAGAAATATCCTATTTCTTTTTCTCTCGAAGAAAATTAACCTTGGATTATAAACTTTTTAAAGTAATACAAAAGAAAATCAAAACTTCCTATTTGGTGCCCAAGGAAAAACCAATTGCCAACACTTAAGCATATCAAGAAGAATAAGAATGAGTTTTAGAGATAGGTGAGCAAGATCTCTATAACAAACTACCTTCTACTCGTTTTAAAAATATATTTGATACCTTTTGAAAGTTTTACATGCCTTATTCACTTTATCCATATGAATTTCCATATTGTGAATCTTTAGTCATGTCGGTGGTAGCTTTTAGGCTTTACCATATAGGAGCTCAACACTTGATCAACAATAGCTCCGAGATATCGTTATTGTAATTTTCGCTTTGTTGTTCATAAGGTGAGGTTTCTAACATGTTGACTTGATAATCAAGCAAGCCGACATAATGTTGGAATTATATTGATTTGTTTTCTCCAAATCATTCAGAATAAATGAAAGGCGTTGACTTCCAAAAAATGGGTAACTAGTCACTTTTTGTAGTATTTATATGGTTAGCATAATATTCATAAAATTATAAACCTTAAAGTTGTAGCACACATGAGTCACTTGGCTCATTTTTGTAATCTAAAAAGACGAGAAATTCTTGGCCGCTATAAAGTTTCAAATAGAGTTTAAATTTTGATAGTTGGTAAAAGTTAGTCTAGCCAATCCTGGAGAGAGAGTCAAAGGGATGTTCTTGATTTCTCACTTGTAAGATGCATAAATTTTGCCCTCACTTATTGTTAGGCCTCGTTAGTAAGAAAAAATCAAGAATTAAGGCAAGATAAACCCGTAGTATATAACAACAATGTGAGATCTAAGATAAACATAAATAAGTATAACATCAAACAAAGATGAAATTTACGTAATTACAAACAAGAAAATACTCATAATTAAAATCTCATGTTTGAAGTAGATTCACTTTTTAAAAGAATAAGTCTTTTACCATTACTACTCAATGACTTCCATAGTTGATTATGGAGGATTCACAAGCTTTGAACTGGACCTAGTCGTGGAGAATGGAGATGGCCCTCTATTAAATCATAAGCCAATCTTGGAGCCTTGATGCTACACCCTCAAGTTTTGATATGGATCTCAATGTTGAAATGGAGAAAGCTTCCTTACTTGATCACCTAGAGCTTGGAAACTAGAGGATGACAATACCCATAAGACTTGAGGCCCACCTTTAGCACCTTTTTGCGTATATGATATCAGATCAACACGCCCGACATAAGATGGTTATTCTCCATTTGGACTGCGCGTGTCGAATCGCTATAGTAGAAACAAAAATATTTTTGAAATTTTGGAGACTATTGGACCCCATTATGCATGCTCAAAGCTTGACTCGGTAGACTCTTCATACTGTCCAAAACTACGCAGAATCTATTGAGTCAAGCTCTGGTCATTCATATTTCGTCCAATATCAGTTCAGCGTGCAAGAATAGCACCTCTGGTTTTTACATGTTGTATATGCGCATCAATTAGCTATTGGATGAAATAGTGGCTTTTGGAATTTTCGAAAATCATAATGATTGGATAGAAAAAAGGTCAAATATTTATAACGTAACCTTGTCAATTTTTGCAATAAATTGTAGATGTGACCATACTTTTGTAGCTTTAATTGTAGATGTGACCATACTTTAGTTGAAATTAAATTTGTTTTATTCGATATCGGCCAATCATTTTGATGATAGATGGATATTTAGGTTGATTTGGTTGACAAGCCTCAGATTAATCATCATCGTAATCCAAGCCTCGGACATCAAACCCACCACGTTTGCAATCATTTCGGATTTTCTCTATATATACTGATGGATGACGCTGAAATGTTTTGGCTTAAAGTTCTTACAGTTCTCTACATCCATGCAAACCCTAAACTCTAAACAAACTTCCTACGATCCGCTATTACTCACACGCGCCCATCCGCTACCAGCTATCGGTTTGGTTGAGCTCAGATATCGATTCGATGCGCTCGACCTGACTTCTGATCCTGGGTTCTCCTTCATCGCGCGCTAATCCGATTTTGGACATTAATGGCACGAATCAAGCAAACAACACGAGGCCACCTTGGTGGAATACCAATCTCAGGAGCGGGTCAGGGAAATCCACCACCACCACCTCGTTCACCACCACCTCCTCCTAGGCCAAGGGGTAGAAGAAGAGACCCACCCTAGCTCAAGGATATTCGGGAGCTATAGAAAACAAATAATCTTTTGATTCCAAAAGCTCACATACAGAGATCCATGAGAGACATTATAAGAAGTCTATCTCCAGATGTGAGATGGACGGTAATGGCAATTGAGGCGCTGCACACTACATATGAGGATTTCCAGGTGAAATTTTTTTCAGATACTATTGTTGCAACTATCCATGCTAAGAGGGTGACCATCATGCCCAAGGATTTCAACATTGTGTTCAGGCTTTGGGACAATATATGACAAATTTGCAAAATACTTTAGACCTGCTCCTCCTCTCCTCCAAAACAAGATTCAGAGAGGAGAAAATGAAAGCAATCTCAACCACCCCGGCTTGTTATTCGTATACAGAGTGGGAGTGTTTCAAAGAAGAGGAAGTCTCTTGACCCTCCAAATAAAATGAGGGATTTTTCCAAGCCATCTCCTCTGGATGAGATTCTTTCTTCTAGGCATTCTACTCCCAATTCTCCTCCTAAGTATCTTCTTCTCCTCCCAGAACTCCATTTTTACCTTCTCCAGCTAAATCTTTCTCTCCTAATAAATCTCCTCCTCCTACCCCCATAAGTATTAATTCCTCTCCTCCTGTTTTAGAAAATGATTTAGATGATTTTGTTAATGTAAATGTAGAATCAATTTTGAATGACAATTCTTTTTTTGGTTTATTTGTAATACTTCCGTCACCCCCTACACTTGCCTTCATAAATACTCCTCAATATGTACAGTATGACCAATTGTTAAACATGTATCTTAAAGCTTTAGGTCCTTGTCGATACAGTTTTAGGATGCCGAAGACCAATGCTGGTCTACCCCTTTCTAGTTTAGATACAGGTGAATCATAAAGTAGGGATAAAATGCTAGGTGACAATGTAGGAGGTGGGGCCATTCAGTACTGGATGGAGTTTTTCCAAACCCCATTGTTTATAGATGTAGCATTGTTTCCCCTTCAATTCTTGGCTGTATTTGATTTTCTTGATTTCAAAAGTTTGCACGATGATATGCTCCAATACGTCAGACTGGGGACTCCAATTCTCATGTTGCCATACATAACAAAGTAAGTGTCTTTTTTTCAGATTTTATTATGTTGAATTTTTCATATTAACCGTGACTAGGCCCGATCTAAGCTTTAGTGTGCATAAGTTAAGTCAACACATGCATGATCCAAAGATATATCATTGGAAGTTGGCTAAAAGAATCTTGAGGTATATACCTTAGATTATGGATTATTCTACAAAGGAGAAGATCTGACTTTGGTTGCTTTTTCATATTCAGACTTTGCAAGAGATAGGTTGGATAGAAAATCCACAAGTGCTTACACAATTTTTCTTGCAGGGAACTTAGTTTCTTGGCTATCAAAGAAGCAAGCAACTATATCCTTATCATCATGTGAAGCTGAGTACAAATCTCTTACAACCACAACAAAAGAGGTTTTATGGATCAAAAGGCTACTTTAAGGAGGAGTGTGAAGATTAGTAAAAAATGTCTTCCTATCTCACATTGACTTTGAAATTAGGCCAAGATTAGACCTCATTTTGATAAAGACATTCTTGAGTAATGGCTTGGTGAGAAGATCTGCAACACAATTTGAAGATCCAACATGCTCCAATAAGATCTCTCTCCCAATGACTTTTTCTCTTACAAAATGATGAGCTACCTTGATGTGTTTGCTCCTTGCATGGAACACAAGATTATTTGCAAGAGCTTGAGCTGAAATGTTATCATTCTTGATAATTGGAAGGTCTTCAACTTCGAATCTTCATGAAAGATCACATCTCTACTAACAACATTCTTGTCAGCAGAGGGTAGATATACTTTGTATGCTTTTTACGGTGGTAGATGCATATCCAACAGCGGCGGAACCTGTTGTGGCAGTGACACCGATGATGTTGTGCTTCATGCAGCCTCGAGTCCAACACATCCATCTAACAGGCCTCGTCATAGGTCTTCCTTACTTCGAGAAACCCCAACTCAAGAAGCAACATGGATGGCGTGTGATACTTTGACTCCTGCATCTATCACACATGATTATTCCGACATTCCCACACTCTATCCTCACATTTTTCCTTCTTTGGTATCCATGCCCTCTATGGGGTCTCCATGGCACTGTGATCCCTCTTGCCAAGCCACTCCACCCATTTTTTCTCCCATTCAAACCCCGGTTGGTTACATTCCCACTCAAACTCCTCCCCAACCTTCTCCTCTTCATACCCCTCCCCACTCTTCTCGAGATCGCCTTCAAACTCCTCCCCAAATCATTTCCATTTTAGTCAACTTCCCCACTCCTCTTGGCACTTCCTTTGCCACCTCTCCATCAGCTGACATCTTGCCATCCTATGACATAGATGTGGAGAAGCACATAGTGGAGGATGACCGCGGTGGTCATGTCATCACTTGCATCTCATGCATGTGGTCTTCAACGGGGACATTTTCAAGGACTGGCACAAACAAAGTGATGAGGAAAAGAATTATGTCATTGACCAGTTGTATAGAGAATTTCCAGTCCCCTCCCCTGATTTGGAATTTGACTGAATATAGATGGGACGATGTATGGGAAGCGTGATGAGCCACCGCAAACTAGAGATCCCAGATGCGGTGAGAGTTGGCAAATCTAGGCCACACAATGTGGACAAGGACAATTGAAAGTTTGCAAAGAAGGAATTTCGAGAAGATACAGATTGTTTCAAGCAACAAAGAGAGGCATTTAAGAAGCAAATGGATACGGCAAGTCCCTCGCACCTGGGCAATGGTGGCCAAGGTTCTTTTCATGCCCATTTTGAAAGTCTCCCCACCCATAAGTTGAACTTGTTTTGGTCATAATTCATATTTTATTTGTGGATTTGTTTAGATTAAATTACAATCGTCGATTTGTCTGTTCATGCAGAAATCTGCCGTAAAGCGGTCTCCCACAAAAGAGGAGTAAAAGTATGCAAATTCCAACAACTTGCAATCATTACTCGAATTATTGGAGGTAACAGGAGTGAGAATTGATTGGGATGGATATTTTGAGGTATGTATTATGGTTTCAGCATATATTTTGGCTTCACCACATTCATTCGGTCGGACACTCTACAACATCACTTACAAAATCTACACATCTTTGTTGCACGCAGGTATGCAGACAAGTATCGCAGTTCCAGTCTCATGCAGCGCAGTCATATGAGTCCAATGACCATGGCCAAGATGGGGACAATTTAGCTGGATCTAATAATTAGGCATTTCATTCTGATATATATTTGTAATTCAAACATTTATGTATCAATATATATAATTTGTCTAAGTTAAGTCCTCTACATGGCTCTTCAATTGCATGCAGTCTAGTTTTAGGATAGAATGGAGCCATTTGACAAGGTTATAATGATGTTCATGGGAGAACGTTGGCCACCACTCCCAATGTGTGAAGGTCTCTAAAGTCTCCTATAGCTTCTTAGTAGTTTCTCGTTGTTGTTTGACATGATCTGGATTTTTGGGGAATCCTTTATTCACAAACTTCATGTCTTCCTTATGCCTTGATTCGGATGGATATTCTAGATTTGAGGTATATATGGCTTCAAGATATACTTTAACTCCACTACATTCATGTGGTCTGACTTTCACTCTCATCACATTTCTCATATAACTAAATTATATTCATTGGATGCAAGTATCACAGTCACACGAGTGCGATTGCGATGTCAATGGCCAAGATGAGGACAACTCAACTAGATCTAATTATAATTAGATATATTTCAATAATCCAATTTGTAACATATCTCTGTACTTGGAACATTTATGTATGAATATATATTCATTGAATTTAAGTTTCCTTCATCAATTTTTAAGTGTTTATAATATAACTCAAATAAATTTTGCAAATTTTTTTATTAACAATAATGAATGAACAAATGATTTTGCTTACTAACTTCATAAGAAGTAGTGCAAAAGACTCTTGGAGTCGGATGAAGTCCATTTTTAGGGCCAAATAGAGCCAGGCTCCATTCTACCCTAATTTTTTTTTTCTAATTTTAGACCCTCAAAACAAGGTAAACTTTTGATAGAGATATACCAAGGGATACCCCTTGGTATAATCCTCGGAATAGAGAGGGTCACCAATAGCTTGTTGGGAGGGATATATATACCGAGGGGCCTCGACATATCTCTTGGGGTATACGCATGTTATAAGAAGGCAAAAAATGAGGTGAAGAAGCCTTGATTACCGAGGCAATTATTGAGGATCTCATTTCGAGGCATACTTTAGGGTTTATACAAAGGCATACGATGTTTTTTCAAAAAAAAAAAAATCTTCATAAAAGCCTTGGCAATAGGGTCGGAAATCCTCCAGAATATTGTAGTGTCTATCTCTATGGATTTGAATACCAAGGCAAAAATAAGCTTCATCTAGATCGATCATGTCGAATTCAGAAAATAGCATTGTCTTCTCTTCTTTTATTAGATTGATATTGTCGCAAAAGAACAATGTATTGTCCACGTATAAAGTGATAATGATAATAGACTGCTGCACTATCTTGAAGTAAACATTCGAATCTAAAGAGCTTGGTGCGTAGCTGTATCAATAAGGAAAGTATTGATCCTTTGAAACCATGCTCGAGCAGATTGCTTCAAGCATAAAGTGCTTTATGGAGTTTACACACATGATTGTGTTTACCTTCAATAATATAACCTTGGGGTGGCACCATGTAAATGTCTTCTTTGATAACTCCATTGAGATATGCTATATGTACATCCATTTGATGTATTTCCAAATCTACTTCAGTAGCAAACGATAATAAAAGTCGAATAGAAGAATGCTTGACTACTGGACTTAAGGTCTCAGTGTAATCGACGTTGTATACATGAGAAAAACCTCTGGTGACAAGTCGGGCCTTTCTTCTATCAATACTTCTGTCTGCTTTGTACATGACTTTAAAAGTCCATTTGTAATCAACTACATTTCTTCTAGCAGGTAATTCGACAATTGTCCATGTCTGGTTCTTGATAAGAGATGAATACTCTTTATCCATAGCTTTTTTCTAGATATTGGAATCAAGCTGACTGAGTGCCTCTTCGACAGTCATTGGCATGTACAAGGGAGGCTGCAGACTCATCAATATACCTGATAGGTGGTCTGCTAGTTCTTGATGATCTTCTAAGAAATAGAGAAAGTTGAACATTTTCATCATACTGTAGTTGTTGAATTGCAACATTATCATCTTCGGAGTTGTCGTTGATATGTTGTTTGTCGAAAGTGGATGAGCTTGGACCTCTTCAATGAGAATAGTTGACTAAGGAACCTCGAATTTCAATATGTCAGATGAAGCCAAAGAGTTGACTATATGGGCTTTGACTTTTCCCTTGAGGTCGATAAATTGATCTTCAATGAAGATGACATCCCGGCTAACGAATATCTTCGACTTGATAGGATCGAACAACTTTTAGGCTTGATCTGAAGTAGTGTAGCTAACAAAAATACATTTGATACTCTAGAAGTCGAGCTTCTTCCTATGATCATGAGGAATTTGTGCATAAGGAGTACATCCAAAAACTCGTAAGTGTTACATGTGATAACATGCACTTTGTCGATTCGACTAAGGTTCTGTTCTTTCTCTACCATTTGACTGAGGTGAATAGAAGGTAATGTATTGTTGTTGAGATAGTACTCCTTGAATCCGGTGGAAATATATTCTCCTCTGTTGTCGGACCTCAGTGCTTTGATTTGTTTGCTAGTTTGATCTTATGCATGCTATTTGAATTGTCCAAACTTGATGAAAGCTTCTGATTTCTGGTTGATGAAGTAAAAAGTTGTTCTTCAAGAGAATTCGTCAATAAAGGTAATGAAATCCTTTGCATCTATCAATGATGGAGTTTTCATAGGTCCAAATATATCTAATAAACACCATCTGACAGACCTTTTGCTAGATGCCTATGACTCGATCTAAATGGAATCCTAGTCTGCTTCCCAAGGATGCAGCTATGGCAAATAGGAAGATCAACTTTGCCAGAAGGATAGTCGATATCAAGTGCTAGAGATTGTCTGGACATGTTCAAAACATATGCATAATTCAAGTATCTTAAGTGATGATGTCATATTAATGCTTTATTGACAAGAATAGAGCTTTTCAAGGGTTGACTAGAATCAGAATAACAATGTGCCAATCTATATAACTATCCATGCCTCTTGCCGAGTGCAAGGATCTTATCACTCATATTGATAATTCTACATTGATCAGACTCAAACTCCACTTTATGACCTAAATTTGTAATTCTACTTATTGATAACAGATTTGTAGAGAGTTTATGAACATACAAGACTTTTGATAGTAGTTTGAATTGATCATGTTGGAATCTAAATTTTACAATACCTTCACCTTTGATAGTGTGAGTGCTATCATCACCAAGATGAACATACTTCTTTGTGTTGTAAGGCATATAGAAATGAAAAATCTCACGATGATTGGTCATGTGTTGAGTAGCTCCGGAATCCAAAAACCACGAATCAGCCGAATTCACATATTTGTCTTTGACTATAAAAGTGCCTTCATCCATTTTGACTTCAAGAGATGATGTAACTATATTGGCTTGTTGATCAGGTTGCTTGGCTACATTCTTCTCTTTGAGAATTTGGCAATCTTGGATCTCATGGTTATTGCGCTTGCAATACCTACAAAACATCTTCTTCTTCGACGAATGTGGATTTGATGATTGTTCTTGACTTTGAGTCTGTTTTTGATTCAATGTAGACTGCTTGGATCTTTTCTGCTTCGGTTGTTTTGAGCCCTTGTTGACATATAGATCATGAGACGAAGAGGTAGACAAAGTGTTTTGAGTTCTTCGATTATCTTCTTGCAGCGCACAGTGAAATAATCTATCTTTCTCTTTCTCTATGCATGACTACGCCTATCAATTTCGAACAAAAACAATGGTGATAGAAATCACGTTAGATCTTATAGTAACTAACTTTGAAATCATTAGTACTATTACGTTTAACTACTAGGAGCCATATCATGAATTCTATCTACTTTCTTAGCCTTTCCCGTCTCAGATATGAGTTTGGTTTGTCCTTTTGTGAATCTAGCTTTTTGGCTTATGCCTTCACCCACAGTGATCTTTGTCCTATCTCTACTTCTCAAACTTCTAACTATGATAATAAATTGAATTTTAAGGCCTTGAATAAAATGGGCAAGATTTCATATTCCTCTGTTTACTCTGCTACTAAAGAGCTGTTGTTTACTTTCTCTTAGTTTAATTCCAAGTGGTCCCTTTCCGATTCTCGTAGCTTGTGGAAGGCTAGATTCCATCATACTCATAAAATCAAGACAACTAAACTCAGAATCGTTTTTCTTAGAATTTTACAGTGCTCTCTTCTGGTTTGTGATCAGTATAGGGATAATATGTCACATGTCTGTTCCCAGTGCAAAAAAACACTAGTAATGCATTTGTTTTTTTTATTGTTATGCCTCATTGTGGAAATTTGTGGCTGACCTCCTATTTATTGCTCGCTTTCATGTCAAATTCAAAAGGTCAGCCACTGTGGCATTCTGTTGAATGATATTATTATTGAGGATGTATCTATCAACGATTATTGGCAATGTTTTAGAATTGTCACTCTTTGGAATATTTCGCCTGTCAAATTGGCGGTTTTATACAAATTATACACTTCAATGCTGATGGCATAAAATTCTAGGGGCCTGTCAAATACGTCCAAATTGGCCTTTGAAGAGCATGACAATCATCAAATTTCAACATTGGATGGTGCTAAATACTTGTCTTTTCCTGGATGATATTTAGGTGATGGTTCCTTATATCATTAATGACCCTTTCCTTGGTACTCTTTGCATAGCAACTTGAGAAATTAGCCATATGCTTGGGTTTGGATTAGCTACAACATATGCATTGTTGTCATATATCAATTACATGTTTTAGATACTTAACGCATGTCAATTACAACCCAAGTGACCTTTGTCATTAGAATCTATGCTTGTGCTTATATTAGCAATTACATATTTGAGAATACAATAGTTTACTGTGTGGATAGAAAATACAATAATAGAGCATGCAATCTACTTGTGTTGGTAAAGCTTGTGAATTATATGGTATAAAAAAATAATGCCTTATCAACTTGCAAAAGGTGAATGCCATGGAACTAGACCAAAATGTCCAAGCTTAATCAATTTATTCATAAGGATGTCACATCCATAGCCAATTATGTCTTGAAATGATCAATTCTGAAAATAGATTCTGAAGGGTCCTAAAATGTCATAATTGAACATAATTTATACTATACAGCAAAATTTTCCTTTTTGCTGTACAAATATACAAACTTGTGCAACAAGGTACCTTATAGAAGTTTTTCAGGAGTAAGATATTATCTTGGTTTGCTTTTTATAATCACAGATAGGTGGAACCCACATCTTCAAGTTTTCTTGGTCTTAAGACTTTATGTTGGAGTTTGTAAGATGGTAGTGGACAACCATAATAAGTCTTGATCCACAAGAGCAAGATTTCAGATTTTAATTTGCCCTTTAGCTGGAAGACTGCAAAAGCTTCAAATTTTACAAGGCTCAAATTTAGCCTTGAATTTTGCAATAAACAAGAGGGAAAATATATGCTACTCTATCTACTTATACTGGCACTTTTGTGATCATTACACAATATTCAGTACTTCAGATTTATCCCTTTAATATATAGACTCAAATTGAAGATCAGTGTAGACCCTGCTGCTAGGGCCTTCTTAAAATTAAGGGTAGGGTAATGATTCAAATTAAGTAGAAAATGGAAGTTTGCACAGCCAATCGAGCTGACCCCTCCAATTTTCAGGTCGTTGGTTCATGATCTGTTCAGGAATTGCTTGTTTCTGTTATATCAATTCTTTAAGCTTCAAGTTTCTCATATTTATATGTGAAATTTGAGTGACAAACTCTAGTATGTAGTTCATTAACAGAGATTGTTTCTACTACATTCTGAAACATCACTGTTTTGGAGCCGAAGGCATGCATTCGGAGTCATTTAATTTGGCAAAAACAAAACCTATGATCATGGGAACACAATTTTGTTTCAGCACAACAATTACTTAAAACTACTTAGAATATGTACAAAAAGGATCTCGATACTTAAAGCAAGTACCCGAACTTTATTCCTGCAAGGAGGGCTTATCCCTCTTGTGTGGTTAACTGTACAGCATGGCTGTTTCTGAAATCAACTTTTGCCATGGAGCAAATGATTGCCCTTAGTATATAAATGAACAAACCAGATACATTACCTGGTAGGTTGGCACCTGCATAAAGCACTGTAGTAAACTCGCAATGCGCTTCAGAAAGCAGAGATGTTTGTTGAGCTAATCATAAACCTCCAAACGCAGTTTTAAAGATCACGCTATAAATTATTTTTAAGGGTGGGTACATCCATAACGCTTGTATAATTTCAAATGGCAATGGGGAACGCCTATTTTCAAGACATTCTACAGTATTCTGCCCTAGAAGTCAAAATGGGATAAGCCAGGGCATGCATGTGGTTGTTGATTAAAGCATCTGATCGAAATGAGCTGCTCTGAGTTGTATGTCAGCAAACACGGAATAATCGGGATGACATTGTTCACACTGTCCTATGTCCTGGATTTGCTGCCATCCGGTAGTACTGGATCGTACAGATGAGAGGAGTTGGTCGTCTTTGTCAGCCAATGAGCATGGTACTGCTGATAACTCAGACCAGTTGACGTTGTCAATACCTCCTGGTGTCAAGGAATGCTTGATCCACTGATCATCAGTGCAAGGAGGTTCTGAGACTCCAATCTGCTCAGACAATCCATAAGAAATATTGTTCTCCATCTTCTGCTTCACAGCTTCAGCTTGGTTAGAGGTCATACTGTTATCAATGCTGCTACTGCTGCTGCTGTTGCTATTGCTTCGGTCCCATATTTTCATTGCTGCTCTATTCGAATTCATGTCCGGGAAGCAATGTATTGCATCACTACTTGGAGTACTTGCAAAACCTCTGCAGTAGTCTCTTGCCGGATAGCAAAGTTGAGCATTGGCAGAAAAAGTACTGCCCTCTTTGTTGGAATAAGTAAAGAGAGCTGAGCACAAGCTAGCTACATTTCCAAGTTTGGAGGTGCTCTCAGAATCCATGACATCAACCTGTTGTTGGAACACTGCTCTTGGAGGCTCGAACATTCCTGGGTAAGTTGGTGTTCCAATGTTAACTTGCAAGACGTCTGGAGATCCAGCTGCTCTTGTGATGGAAGATTGGATCATTGATCCCAAAGGCGATACGACGTCAACAGCAGTAGACGTTGCTTTGGAAGACGTTTCCGCACGAAAAGCTGGTCTGTAAGTTAACTGTGTATTTGTAGCACGTAGATGAGGAGCCATCTGAATGTTTTCCTGGAATTTTGGCAAAGATACAACACTACTGTTCACTAACCTGGTGGCATCAGAGAATCCATTTATCTTTGTCATGTCACCCGTATGAAAAGTACACGATATGGGGCTTGGTGCATGGCTAGTATGCTGGTTCCCTGGTAAGCCATGGGACACGATACTTTGATGTGAAATAGTTCTAGGTGGTTGACGTTGAACATGAAGCTCTGTGATGAATTTGTGACTATTTGGATTAGTGCCGTTTTGCTTCAGCTTCTTCTTGATGAACGAGTTCCAAAAGTTTTTAATTTCGTTATCTGTTCGGCCGGGGAGGTGCGATGCTATCAGAGACCATCTGCAATTTCACAAAATTGAGAGAGAGTAGAGACAATTTGATCACCAGAAACTTTGACTCATGACTTTGGAAGGAGTTGAAAAGCGAACGCTTTTGCTTCTATGCTAAAAAACATTGGGACAATGTCATCCAATACTGCAAATGAATTTCTCAGTTGATGGTAGGACCTGTTGCCTACAATGGCATGCAGATCTATAATAACTTTCTCCTCTTGTTCAGAGAACCTGCCTCGCTTCAAATCTGGCCTCAAGTAGTTGATCCATCGAAGCCTACAGCTTTTTCCACACCGATCCAATCCTGGAGTAGATGCAACAAGCAAAAACACAATCAAACCCACCAAAAATTTAAGCCTCATATATAATTCGATATTCAAATCAGCTACACAATTTTGAGTTGCACTGAAGGTGCAGTCTCTGATGAGGCTAAAGACAGACAAGCTTTTAGGGGGGATATGATAAAATGAGCTCTGTAGGGGGACAGTAGTATCTCGCAGCAGCCGCTCAGCTCAGCTTCTAGTCAGTGTACAGTTTAAGGTGAGGAAAGGAAGTCACAATCCAGAGAGAGAGCGAGAGAGAGAGAGAGAGAGAGAGAGAGAGAGAGAGAGAGAGAGAGAGAGAGAGAGAGAGAGAGAGACTCTACCTGCCTCTTTAGGAACATTGCTCCAGGAGCCATGGCCGTGCTTCTTCACATACTGTACCAATTTTTCATCCTCCTCAGGAGACCACAGTCCTTTACGCAGCCTGTGCTTCTGCAGGAAAGATCGAGGTCCCATTTGCTTTACCTCAGTCTTAGCCATCATAAGAGACGAAGCTTATGATGGCAGAATGCGACTGTAATCAAGGGAGCTGTCACTATGTGGCTATCGCCAATTACACTTGCAACCGTATGCATAGATTATGGAGGGTATCAATGCGAGCATCAGCTAGAAGGCATGTTAACCAACGATTATACTCCTTTCCGTGTCAATGCTGCGGCAATAACTTCAAAATTTAGAATCCAGATAGAGGAATCTGTTTGAAATGGCATCATAGCATTATATATTGACAATAAAACCGTTATCTCCGAAGACTTCAAATGTATGCTCCAAAGAAAGCGTACTACAATGCCTCGTAAACCTTGCTTGTGGGAGTACACTAAGATGTTGATTTTACATTTAACAGACAGAATTAGTAGCAAAAGCAAGACTGCAGCAGATACTTATATAATCTATGCGACATCACCCTTAATTTGGAACTTTTAGTTCGACAACTAAGCAACATTCAAACAGTTCCTATGAACGATCCCAACATCTGAATTGTACCCCTCCCAAGTTCAGGCGAAATTAGAAAACATGTCCTGAATAAGTTCAGGCAATCGGACCTCTGTCTTAAATACCCACAATTGTAACAAAGTTGATACTAACAGTCTACACAGGTGACGTTATTTAGCCAGGAAACCTCCCTGTGTCAAAGCGGAGTGCCTTCGGCAGAGGAGAGGATTCATTGTAAAGATGATAGCGGACAAATGCATGTATCTGGACTTTTAAATCTAGCTAAATTTTAAACCTTGCAATAGCATTGTCGGTGTTGGAAATGATATTGGTAGTTCTTGACCATTTTTGTGCTTCTAGACGTCGAGATCTCTAAAACAGTTCTCAAATCATTAACTGCTACTCATTTATAAGTCGATCAGTCGATGCATTATGCTAACGTTTGAAATTATTAAAAAAAAAAATCTTTAATCCGAAGTACACTGTACGACCACTTGGAAATGCACTGACGCATGCCTAAGGCTAGACTCTCACTGCAGAAAGTCTAGACTTCAAAGACTGATTTATCAAATATAGGCTGCTGCAAATTGGCTTTCAGTCAAGGTAGCTGTCCAGAATCTCAAGCGATCCCGACCGGGGACAAGAATTGCATCAACCACTGTGTGATTGAAATACGCAATAACAACGACATATGAAGATCCGGTTCAGCAGCAACATTTGCATCTAGCTTCAGTGTTGCAGAAACAACAACAGCCCAAAAATAAAATCATGACGCAACAGCAGCAATATAATTAGCACCTTTCTAAATATGGTACATCAACCACAGTTAAGAAGGATCAATAAGGTTCATAGAATGCATTAAGTCAGCTTCATCAGGGATTTGCAATTGCATATAAGCTTAAAATTACACATAGGAAACTAATTATAAGTGTGTTGCCATATATATACTAGATCTACATGCACTTAGCTACAGTAATAGAGCTGGAGTGAAGGCAGCATGCTAGGCAAGCAAGTAAATTAAGCAAAAGCAGAAGAGAGTTGAAGAAGATGTAGTCACCGGTAGTAGGCTGCTGAAGAAGATCTAGATGCAGAAGAAAATAAAAGAAGGCTATACTCTGGTTGCTTAGACCAACCAAAGAAAGGGTATTTTTTTAAAATGGAAAGTGATAGTATAGCTGAAGGTATTTCTATTGCATGGCCCCCACAATTTGAAGCATTGGAGGTGGGCATTGTTGTTGGTATAAGTTAAGGTCACTTCATGTCATCATTTGAAGTCTCAATGTATGGAGTTGGGGATACAAGGCTAGACCTCTTGCTCTCCGACCCCAACGAGGGTGGTCATGGAAGGCCATAGGCACCCGACGGGCCATGCAAAATATCAATGTTTGAAATTACTTTTGGGAGAATATTAATGTGGAGGTTCAATAGATGATCACATGTCACATAGCATAAAGACCTCTGTCTCAAAGTTCATGTGACATGTGGCAATTAGTTATAAAATCGCTCAAATGAAAATTATGGCATAAGCTTTAGTGATAGGTGACATCTTCGGTTGTTTACATGACAAGTATTGGTGGAAGGTTTGAATTCTTGACGTGCACATGTAAATTGAGCTTTATAAGGTGTCTCCAAAATACATAATTAAAAAACAAGAAAACAAGCATCTGGCATTACGTTTGTATTGCGTGTTCTATGTCCTTGGCATCACATTTGCATTAAGTGGTCTATGTTCTCCTTGGGGTCATGCATCAATGGCATTTGCATGCAATGGAGCCCTCCACTTTCAAATCATGGCCTGTGCATGCAATATGATTTTGTGAGAATGATTTATTTTAACCGTGTATGTCTTTGTGTGTTTGGAATTCAACTCCCAACCCCCATGAAAAGAAAGGTCTTTAATGGCACACCACTTATTCTAAGGCTTAAAATCTTGATTCATGAATTTGAATTTTTTTTTTATCAAGCACACATCAAAACAATTTGTTATTTATTAAGTGCATTAGGCTTTTTATAAAATCAAAGGTTAACTACCTCCATTGGGACGTAATCTTGGTAGGCCATAATTCTACTATTACAATTTTTGCACCTTTTGTTCATGATATGGTTGTAAGGCTTATAGTTTCGTAAAGCTTTTTCTTTGCCCAATATTGGATCTTGTGAAACTCAAAATTAAACACCTCACTTAGATCTAGACACATCCTCACTGAAACACAATGCTTTTGGAATGCTATTGTTTTATCTATTGTGGGGAATTTGAAGAATTACAATGCACTCAACACAATTGATGGGAGACTAGACAATAAAGCTATTAGATGTTATCTATATGATGGAAATTTAAATAGGCATGAACCTATGATTTAGGAAGGAAGATCAGAACCTACTTCGAAGGCTAGATATGTTATTTGTAGATTGGAAATCAATGTTAAAATGGTATGATATTCAAAGTGGTTCCATCCCTTCAATAATTGAAGACAATAACTATAACGACCATTGTATTTTCTACAACATACTTGCCCTTCATATAGCAAGAAATCTATCAAAAAATTACTTGCAGCCACTTTAGACATCAAGTGTGACAAACAAGAAAGAAGAGACCAATGTTGTGGCTATAAATCACAATCATCATAAATGAGATAAAATGATTATGACTACCCTCCACATGCGAGAACATGCTCCACACATTCGAGATTTCAATACGTCGTACATGAAATTGCAACATTTTTATTGTGAAAGATTCAACTAGTTTGATCATATTTGCTACATTTCTATATTTGGCAAACTGAGGCCAACTTTATTTTAAACTTAGAGTTTGACCTTTCAAAGTTCATTAGTCTAAATTTCATTTGAATAAACACTTTCTGAAAGTGTGGGAAAGTTAGAAGTCGAGTTTGTGTATATTCAAATTTAAATGTTGGGTACATTGAATCTAGACCCAAAAATAGTAGGGTTTACATTTTGGAGGGAAAGCCAAGTGGCCAGTTAGGGTTTGGACCTGTTATAAAAGGATTTAACTCATGGAGAGACACATCTTCTCTCTTCTCTATCTCATTCCATGCTTATACATGATTCTCTTGGGTTCTAGTATCCATTGGTGCACTATACTTGTGATTGCTTGCAATTCTATGTGTAGAATGATCTATGTTTGCTATTTTTGGATCCACACATGTGAAATACAGTAGGTTGCTGGTTTTGTATGGACAACAATAGTACTTTATGTGTTGATACATGTTTGATCAAGTTTTATTAGAGTTTGCATCTTATTTTGTGTGTGGATGCTGATTTTTCTACATTGGCAAGATTGGTAGAGTAGCTTCTTTTGTAACCAAAGATCCTTTCCCATTGAAGGTCCAAGCTCATCTACTCTTGACGAACAACAAATCAATGGTGAATTAAAAGATGATGATGCTAGTTGATCAGATTGGGAGAAACCAAGCTGTTCTCAACTATCTGGGCATATCCCACCGCTCCCAAGAAGGTCACTGAATGGGTTACTCCCAAGAAGGTCATTGAATGGGTTACTCCCTTCTATCTCGTCTATGGTCAAGAGGCAATAATGCTTGTTGAGTTTTTAGTTCCTTCCTTGCGAGTCATGCAAGCTTTCTCTACTGATCTATGTGGGAAAGTTGCAATCGAACAAGAAGTCCAAAACAAGCTATTTACATTAGCTCAATTGTCGAGACTCGACTTATCTCATATCATGCACAATTAGTTAACAAGCGTCAACAAAAAGCTTGGCATGATCGTCAACTACGCAATAAAGACTTACACTTAGGTGATCAAGTGCTTCTCTACACATCTAAGAAGCACCTCGGAAAATTAAAATTCATAAGCGAAGGACCATATGTCATCAACAAAATGTTTCCAAATGGAGTAGTCCAGTTAGAAAGACTTGAAGGAGTACTCCTCGACACTGTCGTCAATGGCGGTTGTCTACGACGGTACTATGAAGACTTGTTTTTTGTTGACCCTATCTAAATCCATCACTCTGTGAAGTTTTTAGCCCGTGTGAACTTCACCACACATCCTACAAGATCTTACTAAGGTGTTGTGATTGCACAAGATTGATTAGAGAATAGTATACTTGAAAAATATATGACAAGAGCACAATGACATACATGTGATGAAAAAATCTACCTCTCACTATGAGAATTGAATGTCAAAAATAATTCTAAGTGCTCAGTATGGGAAAAACAGCCTGCTCTCGAGTAGAGAGAGAAAATCAATGAAAGAGAACTCGAGTAGAGAGAGACTGAGTCAGCTCTTCATGCTCCCATGCTCAATTTTGGCGCTCTTCCATTCATTTCATCCATGATCAGTCCTACCATCACATTATCCAGCGCCACCACCCATCATCAAGCACAACAAATGAGCACCATCAATAATCCCATTTGAGAAAACCTATTGAACCAAGAACCTGCCATGATTCACCATTTTCATGCTATCTTTTGCACATAGACACGCTGAGGGGTAGTGTAGGTGGAGCATACATCACTGCTCTAGTTTCACTATTGAGGAAAGAATCGATCCTTCAAGTTCCACATTTCCACATTTTTTTATAGTGAGCAAATTAACCACAATCTCTTTTCAAACCCTTTGTTCAAAACTGCTTTCGAAGATGTCTGCGTTGATCCTCCTGTCCCATCTAGACCGAGCCGAGCATTCAATCACGTCTGAATCAAGTCCTCTTGTTCAGATCTCAATTGAGTCCTCCTGTTCAGATCTCAACCGAGTCCTCTTGTCCTATCTAGACTGAGCCGAGCATTCAGTCACGTCTGAACCAAGTCCTCTTGTTTAGACAAGTCCTCCTGCTCAACTCTCAACCGAGTCTTCCTATTCAGATCTCAACCAAGTACCTGAGTGACACCTCGATCGAGCTGAGTCCATCAGTCCAAACTCGACCGAGCTGATTCCATCAGTCCCGTGTTGAGTCCATCAGTCCCTAGATTGAGTTCCAAATTTTTGTTCTATCTAGCTATCAGAGTTTCTTTGTCTTACATATAGTTTATGTCTCTACAACCCAACATGTAGGTCTTTTCAGTTCATCATACCTCCAAACAGGAGCCATTTTTACATCATCTTTAAGGGCACCAATACATGCCAATCAAAAGAAGAGACCCATGACCAACAGAATGGCCACGATGTGAATCTGTCAACTGGCCGATTATTCCAAGGGTTTCAAAAAGCTCATTGATTGATGACTTGAGGCTGTAGCTGCTGGACTATGGCCACAAATATAATTCCAATGCTGACTTATGCGTACAAGAAAGTGTTGAGTATTGTAGATCCATAGCATTTCTCATGACTCAAGAATGCTTTTGGGATCGAGGCCTAGATCCTACTAAGGTCAATCCCAAGATAGCCCTACAGTAAGAAGAAGACCACCAAATGGTGGCTCGACTCTATTATAGAGCGGAATTCATTTCTTCTCACTATGGCGCTTTGATAGAAGACTGGCAGAACTTCGGATTCATCCAGAAGGTACAGGAGTACCTAGGGCCATTACCCAATCAAAACAAATGTAGACAAATGGAGAGAATCACTCAAAATTGCTTCCAAAACCAAGATTGGTGTCTCACAATGATTATGGCCAAATGTGGCTCTATATATACAATAAGTGGGAGCTCATGGTACTGATCATCCCTATGATCCCACATGTGTGAAGGTGCTTTGTCATATGATTATTCATTATGCAAAACTGACACTTGGACAAAACCTTCTATTTTGAACACTTTTGGTCCATTTTCCTTCTATATGGAGATCTACTTGGAAATCTTTTAGAAGTCAAAATTTGCCTACTTCAGCTTATTCCACACATGTGAGCTGTCCTCTACACATGGGATATGACACCTAAACAAAGGATGTGGCTCATGCAATCAATAGATTGATGCCATGTGTCATATGTCTAGAAAACTAGTTTTTGGCCTTTTTAGCCACTAGAACTTGAATTAAATCATATGTACAACCTATATGATTATGATACATGACAAGTACACTATTTTCACACATGGGAACAGGCTCCACACATGTGTGTTTATCTATATACAAGATTTTTGGCCTCTACCAAGTTTATTGTTGCATTTTTCACACAACTGAGTGGACCCCATTATCTAAAAATTTGGGTTCCACCTCTTACTTAATAATAGGAGGCCTCTTTATTTAAAAAACATAACTCAAGTTGAGATAGTCTAAATTGCTAGCTCTCACATGGCTATCCATCTTTCGAGAATTACCATGGGGATCACAACTGTACTTTTTAGCCAAGCACTAACAATCCTCGTGCTCTTAGACTCGGCTCTCAACTTCATCTTTGCTAGAAGCCCTTTTTGGGTGATGAGGCACTGCATTGACACCTCATGGGCATGTCATCAACTAACATTATCCTACTCCTATAGTGTTGTCGGTCCCACTGCAATACCTCAGCTTTGACGCTTGATCTGGGAAAGGCATGGATCATCATTTTCCTGTGTAAAATCAAGAACTTTTGTCAATATCTTGCACTTCTTGGCAACATCATTAACATTTACAATGGCTTTTCAAGATAGCCCTGCGTAATTGAGTGTCACTCGTTGATCTTTCTTGGATTTTTTTTATCAAGAGACTTATTGTCAAAATATTGGAAAAATCAATCTAATGTTGTAAGTAGGGGTCCTAAAAATGCCAAAGATGAATTAAGCTCTTTTGGCTTAGTAAAGACCCATCTTAGAATAAAATATTCAAGGTAGGTAGAAGTGGAAACTTGAGCTACCATAGGAATTGCCAACTGTACTTTGCATGCCACATTTAATGCATGAAAAGACTAGGTGGCACAATTAGACATATTGAGGTGGCTTGAATAAGTCTAGATAGCTTGAGAGGTGGATTCATAACTCCAATTCAACTCAAAGTAGGAGGAGAGTCCATGGATCTATATATATGTGATGTACTCTCATTGAAAAAATGATGAAATTTTTGTGTAATGCAAATTTGGAGACTAAGCTCTTTGTGCCCTCTCTCTCTCTCTACTCGAGTTTGTACTTTCATTTTCTCTCTCTAGCCGAGTTGAGGCATTGTGCTTAGTTTCATGTTTTGTTGACAGATCTTGCTTGTAACACAATAATATTGCTTGAATGACTAGCTTTCCTATTGTCAATCAATGCTAGTCTGATCTTTATGGTATTATTGGGCTTAGGAGATCAAAAGTACATGTGTAGGGCGTCCCACACGTGTGAATTCAACATGGTATCAAAGCCTACCTAAGATTCACAAGCAAATCTAATCAAAAAGTTTGCAAATTTGATCAGATTTCAAGCTAGGAATTGTTTAGATTTTACTTTCTAGCTAGTTTGCAGTTTTTTGGTGATTTAGAGCTTCAAACCACTTTGAATGTTCCAAATCAGGTAATGAGAAATCTGCCCATTTTCAGTTTGGTGGTTCTCTATCACCTTAGATCCAAATTTCATGCAAATTAGCCCACTAGAAAGCTAGAAATGGTAGAATCTGATGCAATTTGAATCATGACAATTGGATAAACCAATCAGAAGTTATAAGCTTTTGAAGAGTCGTAGGTAGGGTGCCTAGACCTGTGGAAAATCGTGAGTACATGTCATTTATTGCTTGAATGATCACAAAAATCATCCATAAGTTGACCAATCTCATCTATATGTGATTTAGACAAAATTTATAGGTCTAGGCAAATTGTTTCATACAAATAGATTGTATTTGAGTCAATTTGACATTTTTGGAGTATTTCACACGTGTGAAATTCAGAGAACCGTAACTTTTGCCATACCTCATCTTTTTTGATGATTCAAATCTTGTTTTAGAGAGATTGTCAAGCTAGTGAGATCTATCTCACAGTTTTTTGCTTTGTCTTACATAGGATTTGATTTTTGGCCCTTGATTTGTTCCTATAGTGAGAAGATAAGCAATTTTTTCATCCATCTTTTTTTAATTCCATCATTCTTTATGACTTCAATGGGTGTCTTTTTATTAGAAGCAAGTGAAAGATTGTCAACCTCCAATTACTCAATTTGAAAGGTTAGGATGGAATTTGTCTTAATATTGCAAGATGTGATGGATATTGTACTTGGTATTGAAGAAGAACCACAAATTCCTCAAGAAATTCCAAAGTACAAAAAGAGTGCTAGGATGGCTCTGTATTATATTAAGATGAATGTCTCAAATGACATCTTAAGAGAAATTGGTGCTTGTACTAATGCCAAAGATGCTTGGGATACTCTCAAGTCCATCTATGAGGCAAAGAATACTCTAGACTTCTAGCACTAAGAAACCAAATTTTTCAAAGTGTACAGAGAAGTGATGAATGTGCTTCAGCTTATGTAATGAGAGTTAAAGACCTCCATAGAATATTGTCATGCATAGGAGACTCCATCAACCAAAATAAACTTGTTCAAGTCATACTTAATGGGTTAAAGGAGGAATATGACAACCTTGTTCAGAGTTATGCCATTAAGGAGGAGCTACCAAGTTTAGAAGCACTCCGAAGTGTGGTCATTTCTGAAGAATCAAGACAAGAGTATAAACTCTTGAAAATGGAGAGACTATCTCTCAACATTGATGGTAAAGCTCTCTTTACCAAATACAAGCACAAGACAAGAAGTAAGAATCAACACCAATCCTCTTCAAGCAAGAACAATCTTATTTCCAAGGAGAAAGGAGAAGAGGATGAGTCCTCTCAAGCTTCCACATCCAAGACGAAGAAGAAAAACATCAAGTGTTTCTTTTGTGGCAAGAAGGGGCATTATGCCACCAATTGCTTCAAGAAGAAGAGTCAATTCAAGCAAGCCAACATTTCTAATGAAGAGTAGGAAGATGCTCATGCAAGTGATGGAGAGGGATCTCTTATGGTCTCTTCATCACCATTCAAGAAGGATGGTTCATGGTAAATTGACAGTGGAGCTTCCTCACATTTGTGTAGCTCCAAACATTCTTTTTCATCTATGTCACCTTATGAGGGAGCCAAGAAGTCCATCTACATAGCAAATGATCATGAGTGTGCTATTGAAGGCATAGGGGCCATTCCCTTAAAGCTTTCATCATCAAAAGTTCTTTCCTTGTCTAAAGTACTTTTTGTTCCTAAGTTAACAAAAAATCTTATTAGTGTTGGGCAATTGTTTGATAGTGGACTAGATGTGAATTTCAATGTTGATACATGTACAACCAAGAAGCATGATGAGATCCTTGCATTTGGGTCTAGATATGGTGGAATCTACAAGCTTGATCCCAAAGAGTATGCTAACTCTTGTGATGGTGCTTTTGCTTGTCATATGTCTTTGGAGGAACTATGGCATAGAAGGTTGGGACATCCTAACTATAGTTCTATGGTGTCCATGGTCAAGAAAGCCAAAGCTATTGGCCTGCCTAATCTTATCTCCAACAATTTCAATCCATGTGAGGCTTGTGCCATATCTAAGTCTCATAAGAAGCCTTTTTCAAAGTCATCTATCAAGACTACACATCCATTGGAGCTCATACACTCGGATGTGCACTTCTCATCTTCAAAGAGCAAGGGTGGTGCTACTTGCTTTGTAACTTTCATCGATGATTTCACTAGATTTAGTTGGTTATATCTTCTAGCTTCAGGGTCTATGGTGTTTGACTATTTCCTAAAGTTGAGAGCTCTAGTTGAAAAGCAATTTTCATACAAAATCAAGATTCTTAGAAGTGATGGAGGTGGTGAGTACACTTCCAATAAATTACATGATTATTGTGAGCTTGAAGGCATTAAAAGGGAGTTTTCTTGTGCATATACACCATCTGAAAATGGGGTGGATGAAAGAAAGAATAGAGCCTTGTGTGAATGTGCCAAAACCATTAGAATTGAGGCATCCTTGCCAAAAGACTTTTGGGGTGAGGCCATCAATTGTTCAAACTATCTTTGCAATTGACTCCCTCATGTTGCACTTGGAGTAAAGTCACCATATGAAGCAATTTATTTGAAGAAACCTAAGGTTGATCACCTTAGAGTATTGGGATGCATTTGCTTTGTCCATATTCCCTTGGAAACGAGAAAGAAGGATGATCCTTGTGCAAGCAAAGGATTAACGGTTGGATATTCATCCAACAAGAAAGCCTATCGAATCTACATGCTCTCTACTTCTAAAGTAATTGACAGTAGAGATGTAGTTTTTCATGAAGAAGAAAAGTCCAATCTTGGAGGGGCCGAGATCAATCAACCTTAAAATCTATCACCTTTTGTTATTGAAGATAATCAACATATGGAGGAGTCGAGATTTGAAGATGGAAGTCCTCGGATTTTCACTCCTAGAAGATCCATGAGGGAGAGATCCGAGCCTAAGAGGCTCACTTATGATGACAAAGGAAAACAAGTGGATCTTGATTCCACTTATGCTTATTTTGTTTCTCATGAGGAGCCCAAAGATGTCCAAGAAGCCCTCAATACCAAGGAGTGGTATGAGGCCATGAAGATTGAATATGATGCCTTGATCACCAACCACACATGGGAGCTAGTGAATCCACCACCTAACATGCATATTATTAGATGCAAGTGGGTGTTCAAGGTCAAGTACAATCATGATGGCTCCATCAACAAGTACAAGGCAAGATTATGTGCTAAAGACTTTGCACAAATATATGGCCTTGACTATGAAGAAACCTTTGCTCTTGTATCAAAGATGGTGACAATAAGAATCATAATCTCTCTTGCCTTATTTTTTAAGTGGAAATTATTTCAACTTGATGTCTCCAACGCTTTTTTGAATGGCTATCTTGAGGAGGAGATATACATGGAACAGCCTCAAGGATTTATCAAGGATAAATCTAAGGTGTGTTTGCTATTTAGAAGTCTTTATGGCCTGAGCAAGCACCTAGATCATGCTATTCAGGACTCAACAACTTTCTACTTTCATTAGGATTTGTTCTTAGTGACTATGATCCTTCTATGTACTTAAAGTTTGATGGTAGTAATATTGTCATTCTTCTAATCTATGTAGATGACATTATTCTTAGTGGAAGTTGTTTGATGCTAGTTCAAGAAACCAAAGATGCATTAGGAAAAGAATTGAAAATGCAAGATCTAGGAGAGATCCATTACATTTTAGGCCTTGAGACTGATTTTCATGAAGAGTATGCTTTTATTTGTCAATCTAGATATGTCTTTTCTATGTTGAGAAAATTCAATCTGCAAAATTGTAAAGGCATAGATACTCCCATGGAGCAACATGTAAAAGATCCTATTAAAGGTGATGAAAGATCCTTCGAGGACATCACACTTTATAGGAGTCTTATAGGCTCTTTAATTTGGCTTACTATCACTAGACCCGATTTGAGCTATTGTGTGCACAAATTGAGTCAATTTATGCAAGATCCTAAGATCCAACATTGGAAGATGGCCAAGAGAGTTCCAAGATATGTATCTTCTACTCAAGATTATGGTTTATTGTATAAGAATGAAGATCTAACCATTGTTGGCTATTCGGATTCCGATTTTGCAAGTCATAAAATGGATCGAAAGTCCATTAATGCATATACTATCTTTCTTGGAGGCAATCTTGTGTCTTGGCTTTTAAAGAAGCAAGATACCATATCCCTATCATCTTGTGAGGCTGAGTACAAAGCACTCACTACAACAACTAAAGAGGTGCTTTGGATCAAGAGGTTAATCATGGAGCTAAAGTGCATCAAAGAGGATGATCTTCCCTTGATCAAATGTGACAACATATCGGCACAAGCTCTTGCAAACAATCCTATTTTTCATGCAAGAAGCAAGCATATAGAAGTGGCACACCATTTTGTAAGGGAAAAGCTCATTGGAGGAGAAATCAACTTGGAACACGTCGACACATCTTCATGTATTGTTGATCTTCTCACAAAGCCACTTTGCAGAAGTGCCTTCTCAAAGCATAGATCTAATCTTGGTCTTATCTCAAGATCGATGCTTGTCCACATTAAATACATTTTCATGAGTGTCGAAATATTGAAAAAATCTATCTAATGTTGTAAGTAGGGGTCCTAAAAATGCCAAAGATGAATTGAGCTCTTTTGGCTTAGTAAAGACCCATCTTAGAATAAAATATTCAAGGTAGGTAGAAGTAGAAACTCGAGCTACCATAGGAATTGCCATTTGTACTTTGCATGCAACATTTAATGCATGAAAAGACTAGGTGGCACAATTAGACATATTGAGGTGGCTTGAATAAGTCTAGATAGCTTGAGAGGTGGATTCATAACTCCAATTCAACTCAAAGTAGGAGGAGAGTCCATGGATCTATATATATGTGATGTACTCTCATTGAGAAAATGATGAAATTTGTGTGTAATGCAAATTGAGACTAAGCTCTTTGTGCCCTCTCTCTACTCGAGTTTGTACTTTCATTTTCTCTCTCTATTCGAGTTGAGGCATTTATTGTGCTCAGTTTCATGTTTTGTTGACAGATCTTGCTTGTAACACAATAATATTTCGTGAATGGTCAGCTTTCCTATTGTCAATCAATGCTAGTCTGATCTTTACGATATTATTGGGCTTAGGAGATCAAAAGTACATAGAAAACATACACGGGGTCGAAAATCAAGCGGGTTGAAAAAATCAAGTGGGTCAAAAAACATAAAGTGGGTCAGAGAATAATGTGGTCAAAAAATAAAGTTGGTCGGAACATGTTGGTTGAAAAAATAAAGGAGGTCGGAAAATAATGTGGGACGAAAAAGTAAAGAGGGTAAAAAAATAATGTGGGTCGAAAAAATAAAAAGGGCCGAAAAATAAAGTGAGTCAAAAAATCAAGTGGGTCAAAAAATCAAAACCGGTAGAAAAAAATCAATAAATAAATAAGGTAGGTTGAAAAATAAAGATGGTCGAAAAATAATGTGGGTAAAAAAAATAAAAAAGGTCGAAAAATAATGTAAGGCGAAAAAGTAAAGAGGGTGGGAAAATGATGTGGGTCGAAAAATTAAAGTAGGTCGAAAAATCACGTGGGTCGAAAAAATAAATGTGGGTCAAAAAATAAACTGGATCGGAAATAAAGTGGGTCAAAAAGTCAAAACCAGTTGAAAAAATAAAGTGGCTCAATAAATTATAAGAGATCGAAAAAAGTATTTGCGAAACTTGAAAAACGCAAAACAACTCAAAAAAATACGAAAAATCTCGAAAAGACGTGAAACTCAAAAAAACGCGAAACTCGAACAATGCAAAAAATCTCAAAAGAAATGTGAAACTAAAAAAAAACGCAAAACTCGAAAAAATGCGAAGATTTTTGAAGAAACGCGAAAACAAAAATCCTTGAAAACGAAAATGAAAATGCTCGAAAACGAAAATCAAAATTCGAAAATAACAAAAAACGCGAAAAGCTCGAAACCCTAAAATACAAAATAAAAGTCTGAAAAAATTCCAAAAAACTCAAAAAACTTGAACAACCCAAAAATTTCTGAAAAATGAAACTCGAAAAATTCAAAGAAAAAAAACTCGAAAATCGTTGAAAAACTCATTGGAAAAAACTCAAAAATTCTTGAAAAATCCAGAAAAACTCGAAAAATTCAGAAAAAAAAACTCGAAAACCTCGAAACGTCGTTGGGAAAAACTCGAAAATTCTCAAAAAATTCAGAAAAAAAAAAAAACTCGAAAAAATTCAAAAATCTCATTGTAAAAAACTCAAAAATCCTCGCGAAAATTTAGAAAAACTCAAAAAATTTGAAAAAAATTTAGAAGAACGCGAAAATCCTCGAAAAAAACTCGAAAATCCTAAAAAAAAATTCAAAAATACTCGAAAATCCTCGAAAAATCCCAAAAAACTCGAAAAAATGGTAGAAAGTTCGAAAAACAAGAACAAACTCAAAAAATGACGAAAATGATAAAAAGAAAACTCAAAAAATGACGAAAATGATAAAAAAACTCAAAAAATGGTGACAAACTCGAGAACTTGAATTTTTAAAAAATGTCAAATGTAATCGGGGATCAGATGGAAACTGGCAGATGGAAAGAAAGTGGACTGGCAGATGCAAAAATGGATGATGGATGAAAACTCACAAGGGAATGTTCTATTGAATGCAATTCGAATTCTCTGTCAGATGCGATTCGGAAGTCTGTTTGTCGGGTGTAAATGATAGATGTAAATGGACTGTTTTGCCGCATCCGAAAAAAAAAGTTGAGAAGCGGTGGAGAGTGGTGGGGCAGTCGGGCGGTGGTTTTCGAAAAGTCAAGGGACAGTTCACACATATCTGAAGGATCAACAAGGATGTTTTGAAGCCATCACAATCTAACAAACAAGAATCTGAAATGCGTGCTTAGGAGAATGAGGAACGCAAGACAGGAAGCAAGCAATCATTAGCGAGCAAGAACTGAAAAATGGGCTTGTAAAACAGAGTTTTATAGATGAAAAACCAAGAAGATTGTCAGTAGCAACCGACGCTAATGTTAGCGCAAATATCTACTAACACTCTGTTTACTAATTCACCAACTATGTGTGCTTGGATTCTACCTCTTCAATATTAGCGTCTCTTCTTCTTCTTTTTTGCAGCGATTTTGACCTTGTGTGCTATTATTCTTCTAACATAGAGTCTGCTAAGCAACGGATCTACCTGGTAACAGGTCTACTTTAGCCTCTAGCGGCTGTCTCTGTTTGTATAATGGTAGTGTGTCCCACGCTTGTCAAAGTCACACCTATAACCTGATCTCGATCATTTATTGGCAATGGAAGCTCAACTTGGATATAGAATCTATCAGAACTCGATTCCTACTTTCTACAGATTGCTTCAGTTTTTGCTTTATTATTATAGACTGTAGAATATTACTAAACTAATCTACAGAAACATAAGAGAGCTAAACTAAATCTACTCCTACTAGAATCACAAAATCAACACAACCTCTTTAAAACTGAAATCATAGGTCCTATAAAGTGCTTCTTACAACTGTCACTCAACAGTTGTAAGAAGAACTCCTCAGGGAGCCAAAAATCGGGAGACATCAACACTCAGTGGAATGGTGGATCAATCTCCAAGTCCTGCACATCTACCTGATGCTAACACAAATGAGAATCCTACAAAGTGCTTGTTACAACTGTCACTCAACAATTGTAGCAAGAACTTCTCAGGGAGCCAATAACTAAGAAGCATTTGTTCACAGATTTACTGAATCTTTGAACACGTTTTTTCTTTTGCTTTTTTTTATCTCTACTGGCCGGCCATCATGGATATGCTTTCTAGTGTCTCTTTTTCTTTTTCTTTGGCCAGCCTTTCATAATGCACAATCTCCTGGTCTTGATGCTGGACTCTGTTCTCGAGCATTTGGTGCTAGCTCACCAACCAATGCATGTGGTAGCTTGTTTCAAATGGGCCTATCATCGAGCACTTGGCTGCTTCAATGAGGTTTTCAGGGTTAGTGAGAGCTGGATATTGATCTGAAGTGTGGGATGGTGAGGCTAAACCAAAAAATAAACGTGGTGTTAGAGCTGAACTTGGAGGTGGAGGGAGTGGAGGGATGATGTTAGTGACTGTTGTGGTGGTTAGTGGAGGGGTTTGACTTCTTCTTGGTTGCTTCTCCTTTTCTGGTTCGTCGTCACTGATTTCCATCAGGTCCGCAGCATCAAAGTATTGCGAGGTGTCTAGTGTGTGGACCTGCTAGGCTTGTGGTTGCTGAGCCGCTTTTGTGTCCCGGGGACTGGATATCCGCACTCCTCCCCCCCCAAAAAAAAAACTTGTGCTAGTGGTGATGTTGGTGGCGTTGGCGTAGTAATTAGTGTGGGTGGGGTGGTGGCTTCATCTGGCTGACTTGTGACTTGAGGTATTGTCATGTCAGGTGCCAGTGTTGAGGTAGTTGCTCCATCACCCCCGTCAATGACATGTGAGGTGACGAGTGTTGTTGTGATGCTGTTGACGAGCTGCCACCATTTGACGTGGAACCATGTGAAACTGATCCCACCGGTGATGTGCTCCCAACTTGAAGCTTCTCTTGCCTCTGTTGTTGCCGTGTGCCTGGCAACTGAGCCCTTGAGATATCTGCCTGTTGAGCTCCGGAAGTTGCAGTTGTTTGTGGATCCTGTGGTGGGCTTCTTGGCTTCTGCACCAGAGGGAGGATACTGGTGTTGACTCATTTAGCCTGGGACCCCGATGGTGAAGTGGTCCTTGCACGCTTAGACTTCTTATGTTCAATGGGAATTTCTCATGCGTTGTCCGCAAGCTGTAGTTGTTGATGAAGCTTTGGCCCATTTTGTACTTGATGCAGAGTGATATCTGTCATCAGATATCCCAATATTGTGATGGGTTGCTTGTTCTTAATGCACTCATGAAGACAATTCGAAGCAAACTATGCCCAATCATAGAGGTTATGGGCATGCAGTCGTGAATCTGCCATCATGTGAAACAGGGACATGGGTACCCTCAGCACTTTCATTCGAGGCTTTTGTGTGCATCTGGTGAGATATGCACATGCTGCTTGAAGTTGTTTGTCGTTGATTGCTTCCAGCTTGTACTCATCCTTATTCTTCCACTTGGTCATAGAGGGATCAATATACTTGGAATATGTTGTTTGCTCTATCTTTTGGAGTGTCCTTGTGACCGTGTTTGGTCCTTGTGGGAACCTATAAGGTTGCAAGTCAGCTGCCACAAAAGATACGTTATAGACATAATTCCTGATAGGGGAAACTATGATTTGACACGATCTTGTCGTGGTATGATAATTGGCATATGCCATGTGTACCAGATACGAGCTTTGATAACCTGTCAAGACTCCGCCTACTGGTACTAGGTCTGTATCTCTGTAAGGTCTAACTTGCACAGCTGGATGTCGAGCTTGCTTGCTTCAGGATCATCTGAACTTGAACTGGGATTGGATGACATGGTGGGAAAATGGAAGAAGGAAGATTCTAGAAAAACTGGTTCGGTTGAGATGTGAGACAGTGGAAAGGGCATCAGTTGAGATGTGAAGGGTTGGGCTCCGGTTGAGATGGAAAGTGGAGGACTTCGGTTGATTTTGGAAGGAGGGGGCTCCGGTTGAGATGGGAAGTGGAGGACTTCGGTTGAGTTTGGAAGGGGGCTCCAGTTGAGAGGGGAAGTGGAGGTGCAGAATTGTTCGGAAAGTGTGTGGGGAGTGATGTATGAAAGTGAGATATGTGGAAGATGGCTATGTTGGATAGAGCGGTGTGGGTGGTAAACCAAAGAGGATGATGTAAAGGAGGGTGAACAGAGTGAGGTCGAGTTAAGAAAGATAGGGAGTGGAATAGGAGCAAGTGGAGGTGTTTGACAATGGTTGTAATGTTATGGATGTGGATTTGTGAGGAATGAAGCGGGTTGAAGGTATATGGTTTGTGATAGTGATTTTAGGATGTTCAATAGTGTGACAGGAGCGTGATGAGTGCTCGCATGACACTACCCCTCAGCATGCAAAACTTGAAATATGAGGTATTTTGTCGGCGATGTTGGTGTGAAAAGTTTTAGTGATGGCGCTCACAAGGGAGAGGTAACGATGTAGAGATGATGTGAAGATGATGACTGAAGGATTGAACAGTCGAGCGCCAGGATCGGTCACGATAGCAGGAAGATCGTCGCAGATCGACGCCAGAAAACACTTGAGCTTTGCACTTTGCTGAGGTGCAAATGGCTTCGGGGTGAGGGCATTTATTGCCACCGTTTTCTGGTTGCAAGGGAGATGGAACGTGCCAGTTCATGAAATTGGAATGTAGGTCCTCTGGTCGAGATTTGATAGAACTGCTTCGGTCGAGATCTGAAGGACTGCTTCGGTCGAGATTTGAAGGACTACTCCGGTCGAAATTTGAAGGACTCTGCTCCGGTCGAGATCTGAAGGAAGGCTTCGGTCGAGATCTGACAGAACTGCTCCGGTCGAGATCTGAAGGAAGGCTCCGGTCGAGATCTAAAAGAAGGCTCTGGTCGAGATTTGAAGGAAGGCTCCAGTCGAGATCTGATAGAATGGCTCCGGTCGAGATTTGACAGAACTGCTCCCGGTCGAGATCTGACAGAACTGCTTTGGTCGAGATTTGACAGAACTGCTTCGGTCGAGATTTGACAGGAGCACTCCGGTTGAGATTTTGAGAAAATCTCGTAATGCATAAATGGATCTGTTTGATGCAAGTGAAGAACTCCAAAGAAAATAGGACTGTAGCTCAGAGTAGAAGTTCTTATGAAAGAGGTGTATCTCCAAGAATGTTGGTTACCCTGAGATACCAGTGAGACAGAGGTGAGGTGACGATGTGTGAGAATGATTTCCTAAGGTGTAGCCTATCAGTTGTCGATCTAGAATATCCATGACCCATGAGTATGTACAAAAAGGAAAAAAGAAAAAGAAAAATGCATAGAATGTACATAAGTAATGATATGAAGTATAAACAAGGAACGAGGTGAACAATAGGCATGAAAGACGAGATGTACAAGGAAAGGATTAAAATAACATGTTTATTTTTATTTTGATTTTTTTCAAGGGAAAAAGATCCTAAATTGGGTCAACAAAGAACAACTCTTCGTAGTACCACCGTAGACGACCACCATTTACAACAATGTCTAGGAGTGTCTTGTCAAGTGTTTGTAACTGGACTGCACCATTAGGAAATATTTTTTAATAACGTATGGCCTCTCACTTCTGAACTTCAATTGTCGGGGTGCTATTTGATTGTATAAAGAAGTACCTGGTCACCTAAGTGTAGATCTTTAATTGCAGAGGTGATGGTCATGCCAAGCTTTTTGAGGTCATTTGTTAACTAGTTGTGCGTGATAAGATATTAGTCTTGTGTCGCGATAACTGGGCTAATGTGAAGAGCCTGGTTTTGACTTTGTTGTTCTATTGGAGGTTTTTCACAGAGATCTGTTGAAAAAGCTTCT